>RCWM02000182.1:1980000-2073161 GCA_003667255.2 Euschistus heros | reverse complement strand
AAGATTTGTTGCCAAATCCTATATAACCAAGTTCAATTTAGTTTCATTATTTTTGTTATGATTGGTTTCTTTGTTCTTCTTTATTTTTTAATTATAGTTTAGCTTTTAATTTATCTAAAACTTGAATCAATTTACCTACTTTATCCCTGTCCAGTTCTTTTAAGTATTCTATTTCTTCTTGAGGATTAAAATTAAATTTTAATTCAGACCTAATTTTTTCGAACTTTTTGCATCTGAATATTATATGCCTGGGGTCTTCCGGGAAGTCACACGTCTCACATTTCCCATTGGCTTCTATCTTCATTAGGTTAAGATATTTCTTTGTACGGCCATGATTTGTTCTGAATCTTGTTATTCTTACAATGTGATTTCTATCAATATTGGTACGGATGGCTTGAAACCATGGGGTTAGGCTCACTTTGGGCTGAACTTGATAATAATCTCTGCCCTTAGATTGTGACTCCCAGTCATACCTGTCCTGCCATTCTTTTATCGCCTGCTTCTTTATAGCTCTGAGTAGGTCTGGAGTTGGAATTTTGGCATTATCCTTTTCTACTTGTTTATTTCGAGCTACTCGGTCCGCCTTTTCATTACCGGAGAGGCCTACATGGCTAGGTACCCACTGAAAAGAAAACCTGTTTTTCGATTGGGTTGTAGTTTGGATAATTTTGAAATCTATGTAGGATTTTATCTTGTTTATGTGTATCTTCTCTAGTTTGGTGCACGATGAAGCTGAGTCAGTTAAGATGACTATGTCTTGATCAGTGTATGTTTGTTCGCAGTAGTTTATGGCTCTGTAAATAGCATACATTTCGGCAGATGCGATGCTGAATTTGGTAGGGATTGAAGTAGAAATTTTAAAATTTTTCTGTGTATCTATTATTGCTATTGACGTCTGTAGTTTTGTTTTTGAAGCATCTGTGAAAATCTGAATATAACCGGTGTAGTTGTTTGATATGGTTAGTAATGCTAGTTGTCTTATGGCGTCTGGAAAGTAAGTTTTTTTAGGATTTTGTACATCTAAGGTTGGTCTGCTGGAGAGTAGAATAGATGCTTTAGGCTGAGGTGTGGCTAGATCTAGCGGGCCGCGTGTAATGTGCACTCCTCGAAGAAGCGTGTGCATCTCAAGGACAAGGTTATAAATTTTTGGAGCGTAAATTTTCTTTGCAGAAATAGCTTCGCACATAGGGTTTCTTTCATCGGCACTTGCTTTTATAATGCTTTTCCTTGAAAGCCATATTCTTCTCATTGGTAATGGCATTTCACCTGCTTCAGCCATCAACGCATTAACTGGTGTGGTTTTAAATGCACCTATGCATGTTCTTATAGCGGTGTTTTGAATAGTATTTAAGGTATTAATGAAGGGTGACTTAGTTTCGTTGTATATTATGGAGCAATAGTCAAATAGGGAGCGCACTAAAGTCTTATATAACAATAACATGTTAATAGGGTGGGATCCCCACGAGACTCCTGCTAATGATTTTAGAATATTCACATTCTGAAGAGCCCTGTGCTTTATGTTCACGATGTGTGCTTTGAAATTTAATTTGCTGTCCAACAGTACACCTAGAAACTTGACTTTACCTTGTGCTTTGAGAGTGTATAAGTTATTGGAAATATCAAAATTGTTTAATGCAAATTTTCTTTTTCTTGTGAAAGGAACTAAGGTGCATTTGTTGGGATTTATTTCTAAATGTATTTTGTAAAACTCATCTTTTAAATGCTCAAGAGCTCTACTCATGACTCGCTTCCCTTCCTCTGGATTGTTTACAACCGTAAAAACTAGGAAATCGTCGGCAAATTGAATCAAATGACAATCTGGGGGTGGATTTTAAGAATGTGGGCCGTGTAGATATTGAATAAGGTTGGGCTTAAGACATCTCCCTGTGGTAAACCATTGTAGGAATTAAAACTAACTGGCCCCTCGTCCGTTTGTATCGTATATGTACGGATGGATAGATATTCTGATATCCAGTTTATCATAATTTCAGGAATACCTAGGGTCTTTAATCGTTTGGATAGAATTTCAGTCCTTACATTATCGTATGCCTTTTCTATATCCACAGTTAAGGTTAACAAAATTTTTTTTTTCCTGAAATGTTTTATAGATTATATTTGTGAGATACCAAATTCCATCAGCTGTAGATCGACTTTTTCTAAAACCAAAACAGTATGGGCTAAGGGTTTCTTGTTTTTCTAAAAACCATTCTAGTCTGGATTTTATAATTATATTAAAAGTTTTTGCTAAACAAGATATTAAGGCAATAGGTCTATAGGAAGAGAGTAGGGATGGGTCTTTATCTGGTTTCGGAATAGGTACGATTTGAATTATACGCCATTCAGGAGGAACTTCCATTTTTTTCGCCAAACCTTGTTAAATGCTTCCAATAATTTATTTTGTATAGGGTTGGGGAGGAGCCTTATCATAGTATAATTAATTTCATCAACTCCTGGTGCAGTGCCTTTCTTACCCTTAAGAGCTGCTTCAAGCTCTGTTTCCTGGATAGGTTTTGCCAATGGATCGATTGTAGGCCATGGTGTTGATTGCTTGATTATTGGTGGATGTCTCGGTTCGAATATATTACACAGCTGTTGCAGAAAAGATGCTGCTGCTGCTTGATTGCTGGTAACCACATTTTGTTTATTTATTTTTTTTCCTCTCATAGCTGCTATTATATGCCACATGTTACCGGCTTGTTGGGGAGTAATAGTTTCTGTAAAAGTTTTCCATGAGTCCCTCTTGGCTTTCTTAATTAAAGATTTCGCCTTGTTTATCTTTGATCTCATGTTTCTATAATTTTCAATTGTCATATTGGCTTTGTAAATTTTAATGGCATTTAATTTCTCCTTATAGGCTGTGTTGAGTTTGTCATTCCACCAACACTTTGGAACGAAATGGGGCTGTGGATTAGGGTTTGAGCGAGGAATGGAGGTTTCTCCAGCTAGATTAATTAACTTTGTAATTATTTGTATATCTGGTATTCGGAATTCGGAATTGTCATTTAGTTTATTTAGAGATTCAATATATAATTTTTCATTCATTCTTTTAAAGTTTCTTTTATTATAAAATTTGTTCTTGACGGATAAGTTGTTAAACTGGAGAATAATTTGAAAGTGGTCGCTACCTAATGTTTCAGAGGAAATTGTCCATGATAATTTGTTGAACAAATCAGGTGAGACAAAAGTGAGATCTAAAATGGATGGTCTGACTCGTGGGGAGCTTATCCTAGTTACTACATTAGGTTCATTTAAAAGTATAAATGATGATTGGGATAATTCTTGAACAATAAGGTCCCCTCTTTGCGAATCCGTTTCTCCTGTGCCGAAAAAAGACGAGTGTGCGTTGAAATCTCCTCCTATAATGATGGAGTGCCCAGGGAATCTACTATCAAGAGAGAATAGGGATTGTAAATTTGACGCAGTCGGTTTGCTTTTCGGAGGGATGTATACAGAAACCAATATTAATTTTGGACTTGTATTTAATACTTTTATACCTAAAGCTTCAATCGAGCCGATATTAGAGATTTCAATTTTTTCGAATTTAAGTTTATTGTGTAAGAAAATTCCTACACCGCCATATTTATCCCGCCTATTTTTCCTGATAATGGAGAAATTTTTGGCTTTATATATTTTCTGCTTGTTGAACCAGGTTTCCTGAAGTAAGGCTGCATGATATTTATTTATATTTAACATGTTTACTAATTCTTGAAACTTGTTATTTATACTCCGGCAGTTATGTTGAAGAATTCGAAAATCTAATTTATTTGAGAATATCGTGTAAGTAGTCATGAGTAAAGGTTAGGTGACTAAAAAAAAAAAAAAACAACAAAAAAAAAAAAAAAAAAAAAAAAAAAAAAAAAAAAAAAAAAAACAAAAAAAACAATTGAATTGAAACCCAACTGGTTTCTGCCAAAATAAAATAAACAATAATTATTAAGTGATTCCATGTTGATGAGCAATTTGGCACTCATTCTATTCTGTACACATATCTTCATTCTCTGCTTCGTTACGTACTGCAATAGTATTGATTATTCCTTTATTATCTTGAACGAAATTATAAAATGTTTGTCCTATGATATTAACAGTATCTTCTTCCTTTTCTATATTTTTAATTTTTTGTATTAAGGCGTTTAGCATGTTTACGTATTTTGAGTCGGGTGTAGATTTATGCGGGTTTTCGTAAATATTGAGTGTTTTTGACTTAGAAGGACCAGCATAATTGTCTGAAAAATCAGTCGGTTCAATTTGTTCTTCCGCCTTTCGTTTTTTTTCTGACTCTGTGCTACGAGGTTGAATATTTTTCCTTCGAGGATTTCTTAAAAGGGATGCACTGTAAGGGTGTGAATTTTCTTCAATTTGTGGGAAATCCAGCAGTGAAAATTTATTACTGGTCTGGATAGGGAATGTGTCGGAGGCCTCTTTATAACTAATCGGTTTAATAGCCATTAATTCTTTAATTTTTTCTTGTCTTAGTTTTTCAGGACAGGTTTTATCATTTGGCTTGTGGTTGAGCTTGCAGTGGATACATTTTGTTAACTCGGAGCAATTTTGAGAAGTATGTTGGTTATCTCCACAGTTCATACACCTTTCACGACCTCTACATCTATCCTTCATATGCCCATATCGTAGACATTTTTCACAAAAACGTGGCTTAGTAACGTAAGGGTCACTTTTCGTGGGGCCAAGTATAAAGCAACGCTGTCCGGCAGTCTTTGGGAATGAAAAACAATTTGTACTGATCCGGAAGGTATTCTGGATATTTCTCCCTTTTCATCTCTTAAAATTCTGTTAAAACGTCTTACTCTTAGGACCTTCTCTGAAGATGATAAATTTTTTAATATCTCATCGTCTGTTATGGATGTGTGAACGTCTCTTATAACTCCAAATTTGAGAACGTATTGAAGAGGGATAAAAGCTTTGATATTATTTTTAGTTATAAAAGGATTTTCAAGAAACCTATTAGCATAATCATATGTCTTAAAGGTTATTTCTATTTGATTTTTATTTTTTCTTCTTATTCTGTGTACCTGATTATCGCTAAGCCCTAAAAACTTACCTATTTTCATGTCATGGAAAAAGGATAGGTTATCTTGATCGTTCTTTTCAACTATAACAATAAATGGGTCTTTAAAATAACGAAGATATTTGATATTTTCAAATTGAGGCTGTCTATTGAAATTGGAAATTATTCTATCTTTGTTATCTGAGGGGAAGGGAGGAGATTTTTCCCCTCCATCAGTATCCACCCCCATCAATAAATCAATAAATGAAAAGAAAAAAAAAAAGAAAAAAAAATATATATAAAGTATTATAATGGAAAGGACTGGCCTGTTTATCTGAAGCTGCAGAGGATTACTAGAGCGATGTTAACTTTACCGCGAGTAAACACGCACTGCTCCAATACGTTATTATACATGTAAATATAACAACTTAATATGTGAATATAAAATCTAACCCACAAAACTAATAAAAACTTTAGATTATGATTTTCTTTCGCTGATTCTACAAAATTTTATATTTGTCACTTAGTACGTTTTTTGGCGGACCCATTCAATTGGACATTCAATTTTGGATTTTAATGTACGAGTTAGTAATCCAGACGGACAGAAAATATTAAGAGAATCTTGCGGATAATGGACCGCATTATCTTTGCTTAGTACGGTAGGTCCATTAATGATATATTTACACACAATATCAAAAAGCAAAGGATCGATATTTTAAATCGGATATAATTTTTATTCAGCAGAAATAATTTTATTTATTTCAACTGCTAGGATTTTTTTTTTTTTTTTTTTTTTTTCTCTTTCAGATTTTAATTCACACCTGTTATTAGGGTAGCAATCAGTGAATGTGATGTGAAATTGAATACTACAGGCCTTGTATGGTGTGTGGGAGACTAGCACTCGATAGTACCTCCTCCTGGCATGGGTTAAAGAGATTTATTTGACCTAATCTCTCATCCAGCTTCTTTTAAGCCTTCTGAGAGTATTTCCAGGTATGTCAGTCGTGGCCATGTCATTGATGAGTATGTTGTTATGTCCATGAAGTCTGTCATGAAATCGTCTTATAAAGGTCATTTATATGTTCCTTTACTTATATGTATATACTCCTTTACGTATTTCTAAATCAGTGTAAAGTGTGTGGTTTGAACGTACCAAGGTGATTTCGTGATTAGTTTGAGTAATTTTGATTGGAATATTTGTATTTTTATTAAGGTGTGTATTTTTTGCAGCCCCGTATATTTGTGTTGCGTATGTCCATATGGGTTTAAGTAAGTAAGTGTATGTATTCAGTCGTTGTCGGAGTTTTAATGTCGACCGTTTATGAAGCATTGGATACAGACGTTTTAATCTCTTGGTTAGACTGAGACGTTTTTGTTTTACGTGTGGGCCCCAGGTCATTCTTCTATCATTATTCTAGGATTTTAATTTATAGGGCAGGGTGGCAAACCTCGTTTGATTGTGACATAGTAAAGAGCATTGAGGATTTTACTAAGGATTGTAAGGGTAATAGGATACGAGAAGAATTGGAAGGTTTAGCTATGTCCAAAAGCCCCAAATCTCAGCTCCTAATCGGTTTAATTACTGCCATGAAAATAAGTCTTGGAATTTATTGGGAGCTTTGAGCGCTTGTCTAGTAAATTTTGGAGTAGTCGGAAAAAAAATCGCACTATCAAAAAAATAAAATAAATAAAAAGCAACCCTGTATTACTATAACGCATAAAGGGTATTGGGTTCTGTAACTTGGCCAACGCTTGTGTTAATAGAAGATTCGGCCTAAATCACCTTCAACTGCCAGTTCCTCTCCCCTCCCCCTGTGAAGGGTACTCATTTTGTAGAGGCTGGGTCTACCCGATCTTCTATCTCCTGAGTTCGAAGTCGAGCTACAGTTGAAATAGCGGAAAATAATATTCTGACGTCAGACTTACTCAAACTCGGGCCTGGGGGCTGGTCAATTTAGTATCTTACCCACTTAGGTACCGCACCTCCATTTAAATGAAAATAATCATAATTTCAACACAGGAGTGCAACTGATACATCACGTAGATAAAAATAATTTTTAGAAAAAAAAAAAACAAAAAAAAAAAACGACTTCAAGATTAAACCTACATGTACAAACTTGAACTAAAAAATAAAAAAATAATATTTTAATTGCTTCGAAAGAAAAAACATTAAATGACAATCAACGAAATTATTGACACTTATATACCTATTCACAGTTTATGATCATTTATTTTTGGAGTCGGTGCCAGCCAAGAAGGGCAGTTTAATCCTGCATTTGCAATACACTTTCGAATGGCCGGAGATGAAACAGAGGGAAGATCTTTAAAATTACCATTTATTTTTAAATTCTGTTCGTTTTGGTTGGCACCGACTCCAAAGATAAATGATCATAAATTGTGAATAGGTATATAAGTTTCGATAATTTCGTTGATTGTCATTTAATGGTTTTTGTTTCGAAGCAATTAAAATATTATTTTTTATTTTTTAGTTCAAGTTTGTATATGTAGGTTTATTCTTGAAGTCGGTTTTGTTTTTTTTTTTCTAAAAATTATTTTTATTAAATTATGCATGCCGAATAAATGATGCCTTTAGAATCAAAACCTGCTTAGTCCATTTTTAATTTTTTTTTTTTTATCGATTTCATAAATTCAAACGATGTTTTATTTACTTGCTTAACGATTTATGCCAAAACCTGCTAAGTCCGCTTCAAAATAACCTTTGAAATTCAGCTTTAAAATAAAATCCTGCTTAATCCTTAGTTAACCGGGGAGACGGTAGGAGCGCTAGGTATATTCGTTATTAAAAAAAAACATTTCGGCGTTAAGCGGACTTCAAATCCTAAGTTTGGGCGCTATTTGGTGACCTTACAAAAAAAAAAATGCTGATAATAAGAAAGAAGCAAATATAACTTATTCTGACGATGAAAATGCCAATTCAAATGATTTTTTTTTTTAATTTTAATTGACAATTATAATAAATACGCTGATCTTAGTTCAAGTTTGTATATGTAGGTTTAATCTTCAAATCTTTTTTTTTTTTTGTTTTTTTTTATAAAAATTATTTTTATTTTTTACTTTTTAGTGGTGAGAGTATTTTTGTTTATGCAGTCAATTCTCGATCTTCAAGCTACCCTGAAAAATAGTTCGACTTTCTGAACAAAGAATTATTGAGGTTATCAATCCACTTATCTTCATATAATGGGAAAATTTAAAACAAAATTGTAGTTGAAATCATTACGTATATTTTTCATTAATGTGTATGTTGTTTGTACATACATATAAAAAATCATTGATACAGAAAATTAAATACCCGGTATCAATTTATCATATAACTTTCAACTGAACTGCGCTTTTTTCTAAGGGTACCTAAAAGTAGACTTACCGCCTTCCACCAGTGGTGATCTTTTCTTTATTCTTTAGGATGGTTGAAAGAGAAGTACGCGGAATTCGGAATTCACTAGCAACAAACGCCCAACTCCTTTCTCATTTTTCCACTTTACAAATCAATTTTAAGTTTTCGTTAGTTTAAGGAATTTTCAATAGCCACTTTAAAACCACTCGAGTGAATAACTAATAATAAGTGACTAGTGTAACTATTAACTGGAAAGATAAACAATGACGGTAAACAGGAAAACAAATTACACATGAAATTCATTAAATTTGAGTTCGAGTTATAGAGGCGATGACTTCTAATATGTAGTTCATTTCATAGAGGTGGTCCTAAAAGTTCTCTCTTTTGACATGTGACATTTAAGTGTAATGGACTTCCTACCGTAGATTTTGTTCGACTTATTTAAGAATTCAGCTTATCGAAGCACGACACATCGAGAGTTGACTGTATATGTATGGTAAATTATCAATTTTTGTTAATAATTTAGATTTAGTTACCATAGAGATTTTAAATTTTTATATGATTTTTATTAACTGTTTTTTTTTTTATTAAAAAGTACTGCATTGATTTTAAAATATTTTTAATGGGACCACCTCTGATGTATGCCCTACTGATCTAAAAAAGAATCATCAAAATTGATTCAGAATTGACCGAGTAATCGCGTAACATACACACACACAAAAAAAAAAAAAAAAAAAATACAGATGAGTTGAGAACCTCTCTTTTTTTTGAAGTCGGTTGAAAAATGGTTTAAGATTCTAGATTTCTTTCTAAACTGACAAGATATATTGCCCATTAAATTAAATACATCAAAGGAACATTATTTTTATCTTGTTCTGAAATAGTACCCCAACAGGTAGCGGGCAGTGTGCGTTAGAAACAGGAAAGCAGAGAAGACAAGGAACGAACCATTAATTTCTTGGGCTATCTCCACTATTTGTCAGAGGGAGTACAATAGTGTCCGCCTGTAGGAGCTCTTCTGTACCTCCAAGAGGTCACCCATTGTCTGCAACAGGAGTAATAGATTCTCCTCTCTATATCCCTGTCAGGATATCTTATCTCTTATATTTCTTCAGGAGGAGTAGTTGAAGGATAACGGGTGGTTAGTCAGAAGTATTTCTTTTCTAATAAAATATTTCTCTAATTTAATATTTGTGGGAACAGATTATACAGGGTGTCCCGAATTTAAATAGCATAACTTCAGGAACTTATAGTGGACCGAAAAACTAAGACAAACAGTCCTTTTGAGATTTGCTCGTTTTTGCTTAGTTTTAGAGAAAATCGCAAAAAAAGAAACAAAAAAACAAGTTTGCATTTTTATACTTATTTATTTACATTTATATATATATTTTCTTTTTAATGTAAATATTGCTCAAAATGTTGTCCTCTTGCACCAATGCAAGCATTACTTCTAGCACTCACTTGATAAATTGCAGCTAAACATTGTTCTAATGATATTTGGTGCACTACATCTATAATTCGGTCTCTTAATTGCTCTCTTGAGTTGATTGACACCGAATAAACTTTCTGCTTCAAGGTTCCCCATAAGAAAAATACATGGGTGTCATATCAGGTGATCTGGGTGGCCAAGGTACTACTCCTCCACGTCCAATCCATCGTTGTGGATAATTTATATCCAGTCAAGCTCGAGCAACTCTGCTATAATGAGCTGGACATCTATCGAGTTTGAACAACATATCAATCCGCTGCTGTAAGGGAATGTCATCTAAATAATCCAAAAAATGTGTAAATCTGATACCATTCAACCTTTCAGGTAAAAAATTCCAAATTTCAAGCCAAACGTTAATAGCAAATTCATGCTGAAACCTATTCTCTCTAATAGCTCTGGGATTTTCAAGAGCCCATACATGATAATTTCTTTGATTAACAATTCCTCCTCTTGTAAAGGTAGCTTCATCGGTCCATATAATTTTTAATGGAAATAAATTTTCATCGCGAATTTTGTCAAGAAACAAGTTACTAAAATTCAATCTCTTGACATAATCTTGAGGTAATAAATTCTGAAATTTTTGAAGATGGTATGGGTAGCGATTATCACCTTTTAAAGTTCACCATATTGCTTGCAGCGATGTTGCTAATGCAGCAGATGCTCTTCGGATGCTAGTCTCAGGATTGTTATCGAAGTGGCGTTGGACACAATTTCTTCTCCGATAATCTGCTCTTATTGCTACCTGGAATTGGTCGCCTTCATTACGTATTAAGAATGACCCAGTCCCTCGTAGTCTATTAAAATTTAACGAAAAGACTCGCCGCTTAGGCACTCTTCTATTTTGAAATCGGCGCGCATACTTCCGGACCGCTTCTAAAGCATTACTGTTACAGAAACCAAACACAAAAATCATATCAGCGTATTCAACATTAGAATATGTATGCGGCATTGTGGCTGATGCTATTCACACAAAAATATCTGAGTAACTGACTGAAGACTGATTTAGGAATTATAATCCTAGAAGGTAGCCAAAATGTAAGCAAATAAGAGAATGTAAAGGATAACATTAAGTGTTTATATATCCCACTGCCTAGCCTGACGATCTTTGAAAGGTGATAATCGCTACCTGTAACATTTTTGTTTTGTTTCTTTTTTTTTGCGATTTTCTCTAAAACTAAGCAAAAACGAGCAAATCTCTAAAGGACTTTTTGTCTTAGTTTTTTGTTCCCTATAAGTTCCTGATGTTTTGCCATTTAAATTCGGGACACCCTGTATAATACTATAGTAAACCTTTGAAATTACATATTAAGTATCAATTTTTTTTTAATCTATTTATTGAAATTTACAACTGTACATAAAAAACAAAACAAACATACATCCAGTAAATGTGATAAAAAGATCTTGGACCCTTGTGATAAAAAGATAAAATAATAAAATGACAATTGCTTGTGAAGCAACTAACCATTGGTAGCGCTTCAATAAAAGTTCTATATTAGAAGGCCCCGGGGCCATGTTATTTTCAGACGCCTCGGAGGGTTATACCATCTTTCATTTTTTGGATTTGTTTATTATGAACACATTCTACACAAATATAACTATTAAAATAGTAAACAATATTTTATAAATTAATGATATGAAATATTAAAAAGACATGTATCACATACAAACGGGCCCCTACACCAGGACCTGATGATTAAAGGAGACACAGATATGGAGATACAGAGCTTTGCTAACTAGAGCAATTACGGTAGAGCTCACCAGATCGCGCCCTCATCACGTACAGCCACCTATATCTGTTTCTGTAAACAAACGGCTCAGATTAGTTCGCTCTTTGTCCAATACGGTTTATACATTAATTGTGCTATTCCTAGCTAGCAATGGTATCTAGGGAATTATTGATGATGGAGTTTGGAAAAGGGGATTCTATATTAGGTATTTATACAGGTCTTGGTGACAGCTTGTTGACCGAAGAACCTAATATTCGATTTAGCCTTGAAATTAGTTATTCTTTTGATTCTATTAAATGAACCGGTAAACTGAAAAATCTGCTTGAATAAACAGAAAATAAGATTCTCTAAAAACTAATAAAAAAATATTATCTTTAGCTATACTATTATATCTAAGGACAAGCCATTTTTCGTTTGTGATCACTAACCAAAAACTACTGAACCAATTTTAACCACAACATCTTTATATGTGCTCTGGAAAATAAGTATCTCTTGTTTTGATGATTTCGAAAATGGAGGAAGAGATAATGCAGTCAATAGAAAGAAAAAAAATTCCTCCAAGTAAAACACTTTTATGGAGCCTGGCTCTATCTAACCTGGCAGATCTTTAAAATAGTGTCCTCTCTCCAGCCTCCCGTAGAATGCGTTAACAAAGGGGAAATATCCTTCCGCCATCTTAAAAACGGTTAAATCGTCAAATATTTCAAAACAGTGGCAACAATGGCGGAACTTATTCTTCCGCCATAGTAAAATCTTTAAATATTTTAAAACAGTATCTTCAAGAACAACAATGGCGGAAGTTATCCCATCTCAAAACATCATCCTTAAGGAGGAAAACTAATTCTAATTGTGAAAGGAGAGAGTGGCCAAGGATGTCCTTCGGCCTCGAAAAATCGTCAGATCCTAGCAGATCTGTAAAACAGTGTGTTTTGACCAGGCCTTCTTCAGGGTCACCCAACAATTCAGGAAAGGAGACAATCGATGACTCAAAAACTTGGCACTCAATCAAAATATTTTTAGTTGGACGAGTTTTTTTTTGTTTTTTTCTTTCTCGACTGCATCCTTGATCATCAGCGCCTAATATAAGAAGTGACAACAACATATTTCTTGTATTTTCAACCGACTTCAAAAAGTAGGAGGTTCTCAACTCGTCTGTATTTTTTTTTTTTTTTTTTTTTTTTTTTTTTGTGTGTATGTTACGCGATTACTCCGTCAATTCTTAATCAATTTTGGTGATTCTTTTTTAGATCGGTAGGGCCTACTTCAGAGGTAGTCCCATAAAAAATATTTTAAAATCAACGCAGTACTTTTTAAGAAAAAAAAAACAGTTAATAAAAATCACTTTTATATAACCTTACATTTTAAACATATTTATGATTATGATTATCTACAATCTCCAAGGTAACTAAATATAAATTATTAACAAAAATAATTTACATATACAGTCAACTCTCGATGTCTTGCTTCGATAAGCTGAATTCTTAAATAAGTTGTAGTAAATAATAACATTGTATTTGTATCTCATTTTCTCATATGTTTTTTTATAACCTTCTCAGTTTATGGTTAACTGTTATTAGTTTTTACGAGTCATGCTATGTAGTTTTTATGTGTGAAATTGTGTTCAATAAAACCTTTCAAGAGGTATTTCTTTCTTTCTCATAAGTCGAACAAAATCTGCGGTTGGAAGTACATTACACTTAAATTTCACCTCAAAGAGACGATTTCAGATAGAAAACGTTAAAAATTGTGTAAATAAGTCGAACTCAAAAAGGGGTTCAAAAGAGAGAACTTCTAGGACCACCTCTATGAAATGAACTATTAGAAGTCATCGCCTCTATTACTCGAACACAAATTAAAAGAATTTCATGTGTAATTTATATTCCGGTTTCCCGTCACTGTTTATCTTTCCAGTTAATAGTTACACCAGTCACTTATTATTAGTTATTCACTCGAGTGAATAATTTCACAGTGGCTATTGTAAATTCTTTCAATTAACGAAAAGTTAAAATTGATTTGCAAAGTGGAGAAATGAGAAAGAAGTTGGGCGTTTGTTGCTAGTGAATTCCGAATTCCGCGTAGTTCTCTTTCAAGCATCCTAAAGAATAAAGAAGACTTCGCCACTGGTGGAAGTCGGTAATTCAACTTATAGGCACCCTCAAAAATAAAGCGCAGTTCAGTTGAAAGTTATATGATAAATTGGTACCGGGTATTTAATTTTCTGTATCAATGATTTTATATGTATGTACAAACAACATTCCCATTAATGAAAATTTAAATAATGATTTCAACTACAATTTTGCGTTCAATTTTCCCATTTATATGCAGATAAGTAGAATAATATCATCGTTAATACTTTGTTCAGTAAGTCGAACTATTTTTCAGAGTAGCTTGATGATCGAGAATTGACTGTTTAAACAAAAATACACTCACCACTAAAAAGTAAAAAATAAAAATAATTTTTAGAAAAAAAACAAAACCGACTTCAAGAATAAACCTACATATACAAACTTGAACTAAAAAAAAAAAATTATATTTTAATTGCTTCAAAACAAAAACCATTAAATGAAAATCAACGAAATTATCGATACTTATATACCTATTCACAATTTATAATCAGTTATTTTTGGAGTCGGTGCCAACCAAAACAAACAGAATTTGAAAAGAAATGGTAATTGTAAAGATCCTCCCACTGTTTCATCACCGCCACACCGCTGTCTCCGGCCCTTTGACTGTTTATTTATTGTAAAGACAGGATTAAACTTCCCATCTTGGCTGGCACCGACTCCAAAGATAATTGGTCATAAATTGTAAATAGGTATATAAGTATCGATAATTTTGTTGATATTCATTTAATGGTTTTTGTTTTGAAGCAATTAAAATATTATTTTTTATTTTTTAGTTCAAGTTTGTATATGTAGGTTTATTCTTGAAGTCGGTTTTGTTTTTTTTCTAAAAATTATTTTTATTAAATTATGCATGCCGAATAAATGATGCCTTTAGAATCAAAACCTGCTTAGTCCATTTTTAAATTTTTTTTTTTTATCGATTTCATAAATTCAAACGATGTTTTATTTACTTGTTTAACGATTTATACCAAAACCTGTTAAGTCCGCTTCAAAATAACCTTTGAAATTCAGCTTTAAAATAAAATCCTGCTTAATGCTTAGTTAA
The DNA here is from genome assembly GCA_003667255.2 of Euschistus heros. Classification (NCBI taxonomy): domain Eukaryota; kingdom Metazoa; phylum Arthropoda; class Insecta; order Hemiptera; family Pentatomidae; genus Euschistus; species Euschistus heros. The sequence continues at coordinate 2,058,420 of RCWM02000182.1, read as the reverse complement.
CCGGGGAGACGGTAGGAGCGCTAGGTATATTCGTTATTAAAAAAAAACATTTCGGCGTTGAGCGGACTTCAAATCCTAAGTTTGGGCGCTATTTGGTGACCTTACAAAAAATAAATGCTGATAATAAGAAAGAAGCAAATATAACTCATTCTGACGATGAAAATGCCAATTCAAATGATTTTTTTTTTTTAATTTTAATTGACAATTATAATAAATATGCTGATCTTAGGGAGGAAAAATTATGTAAATACAATTTTCTCATGTTCAGATATATTACCTATACCTATTTCTTAACCTTTCACCGTTCGCGCCAATTTCTGTAACACGAGCGGTCGCGCGTTGTACAAAGTACAACACCCTGTTTTTTATCCGTTTTGGTTCAACTTATGTATTAAATCTATTAAATAAAGTATTTTGACCATTCTACATTTAATGTAGAGTACATGTATAAAATATTACCTAATAGAATAATAATATTTAAAATATCTTTACGATTAAAAATAATAAAAAGCAAATTTGTAATTAGATGAATTGTTATTTACAATATTACAGTCGAATAAAATTATTAACAGATCTAAAATGGTTGTTTTTATGATCAGTTGTTGTATGCAAATTTTTTTGAGGAACGTGCTCGGAAATAATTTTTGAGATTTAATTAAAAATGGAATATCAAACATTTTTTTCTTAAGAAGGGTTTGGTGTCCTTAATACCAAGATGGTGATAAATATTTTGAAATCGAATTTCAATTCAGTAATATCACAATTCCTCACGGCTGGGAATTGGGCCATCTTTTCTCCTTCAGGGATCTTAATACTTCCAATTTCCTTTTTCTCTCTAGATTTTTGATATATTGACGGTCACTAACGATGAATTCGAATTTATCTCAAATTTTTTCAGCATAACAATGTTAAATTTCCTACTATAAATTTCTTGAATCGTTCATCGTTTTCGCCTATTACATAATTTATTAGACAATTTATTTTAAAAATCGCAAAAGACTTATTTATATGGCTATAATTAAATCTCGCCACTTTGCTTCTGATTTAAAAAAAAAAATCTGGGTAGGGCTTTAGGACCTCTTCTCAACCCTTTTCTCCCTTATTCCCCTTCTAATGGTTTATCAAATGGATCATTTTTTTGGGCTAAAAAAAACTGTTCACAATATCGACAATATTGTTATGATTATTACACTTCTGTAACGATTTGTAATAACACCACGTGACTGTTATCATGCGTAAGCCTCTGATTGATATGATAACAAATTACAATAAGCTCAAACCAATTTGGGACTTAAGAGGCTTTGCATAAGCTTTTGTTTAGACTTAATAAGTCCATTTAGTTAAGTTCGTTACATAATTGGCTGGCACACTCGGCTTCTAAATTCTGTTAATTTCACTTTCAACAGAAATAACAAATCAAATTAAATTATTTAACTTTATATAATTTAGGGATGTATCGATTCCAAAAGTCGACTTTCGGTTCCATCGATTGTTAAGAATCGGTATCGAGAAACGATGATCTAAACTAGATTCCTAGGAAACGATTGATACCGCTGATGTTCATAATAGTTTTGTGATATCTAATTATGTTGGAATTGATGAATGAATTGCCACTTCTATTGGGATAATTATATTAGAAAACTAGTATCGAATGCTAAACATTCATCTTCAGTTCTAAAACATACAATTGTTTTTTTTTTCTACACATCAGTACTATGTTACACAGGTCATATACACTAAAGTTTTTAGAAATGTATGACAAGAAATCAAACATCAGTACGCACCTTAAGAGGTCTGAGAGATAACTAAAATAGAAATGTACTTCTAACTGAATTCGTGGGAAGTGTAAGGGGGCAGGGGGGGGGGGGGGGCAGGTAGGTTAATTTTCTGTGATTTACTATGAGATTTCCCTTATGACTCATTGGATTTTTCCGTTCCTTTGGGAAACAAATTTAAAATGGGGCTATTGAATATGTTTATCTGATCATTTAAACCAAAATTTGGGTCGGTTTTAAACGATTTTATTATTTCTAATGATTCACAAATATTTAATTTTAAGCCATTTTCTACTTGATGTTGTATTTTTACATGTTTAGCATTCCGATGTTGTATTTATTAAATTTGTGGTTATTTTCATTTAGATGAATAGCGAAATTGGAGTTTTGGGGCTTATTATAAAATGAAAATAACCACAAATTTAATAAAGACTCGGGAGTAAAAATAACAACACAACATCAACATGAGTCAAAAGTATTCGTACACTTGATAAAATTTCAATTTAATATTGACATTCGGGAACAATTAATATTTAGTAGGACCAACGTTGGCTTTTGATATGCTCTATATGCTTTATGGCATTGAATTCGCCAAGTTTTATGTCAAAGTAACAACAATTTTGTTATAATAACGTCGCTTGAATTTTGATTGTTAAAAACACGCCTATTCCGTACTGGACCCTTTAGATATTTCCACAAATGCGCTAATATTGACATTCGAGAACAATTAATATTTAGTAGGGCCAACTTTTGCTTTTAATGTGCTCTAGATGCTTTGTGGGGTGTAGTTCCGTAGACGCCCTCATTTTCAAATGCCTATTTCTTCCATGTCATTCCACCAAAACATAAATACAATTAGTGCTATTTAATCTACATTTAACCAATTTTGTTCTAATACTTAATTATTTAAAGTGTATACAATTATTATCTTGAAAATATTAATTTAAAAAAGTTGGGGGCGTCTGCGGAACTATTTACCAAGGGAAAAAGTTCCGTAGACGCCCCCAGAGAAAAAATATTATTTACAAGTTTGGGTGGTAAAATTAATGTTTACCTAAAAAAAATCATTGTTATTTACAAGTTTGGATTATACACATATACAATTAAATCTAATAATTCATCGAATACATCTTTAGTAGGATTTCTAACAGTTCGTTTCCAAAGATATTCACACAAGTGTGAATATAAATTTTGGGAATGATTTCCGCCCGCATGTGGGATAATGTATTAGGATCTATAAAATGTAAGCTATGGTTCACTGTCTGGTGGGTGTGTCCCAAATTTGCAAGCTCTGTGTGATATTGTAACAACACAACAGGGGTTTTTAACTACGTTTATTCACAACTAAAAATTAACAAGATAACTATTTACTGCAATATAAACAAAAAAAAATAACCTTCTATTGTTATTATATTATCACCTAGCAACCAGTAAAAACTTATTAACGGGGGTAATTCACCTTATAACGTTACAATATTAAGAAGTTACAATGATTATTTTCACTCAAAGGATTATTTTGCTGATACGCATAGCAGGTTTGATATTAGACATTACGTCAGTGAAGCGATAAACAACAAACAAAAATGTATTTGAATTGTAGTTGTAACCTACGATAATATTTTAACATCATTTTACGTAGCAAAGGGCTGGGGGCGTCTACGGAACTTTTTCCCTTGGTAAATAGTTCCGCAGACGCCCCCAACTTTTTTAAATTAATATTTTCAAGATAATAATTGTATACACTTTAAATAATTAAGTATTAGAACAAAATTGGTTAAATGTAGATTAAATAGCACTAATTGTATTTATGTTTTGGTGGAGTGACATGGAAGAAATAGGCATTTGAAAATGGGGGCATCTGCGGAACTACACCCGCTTTGTGACATTGAATTTGCTAATTTTTGTGTCAAAGTAACTATAATTTTGTAATAATAACGTCGCTTAAATTTTGATTGTTAGAAACACACCTTTTCCATACTCGATCCTTTAGATATTTCCACAAATGCGCTATAGGTTTAATATCCCGTGATTGATGGGATGTGGCCTCCACTTTGATGTGCTGTAGAGGATCCACATTTTGGATTTGCAAGCTGTATGTTCGGGATCATTATCCTCCTGAAAAATGTAGTTTTATTCCATCTCAAATTTTTCAGCACTGATTAGGAAATTTGTTTTTATTACATCCATATATATATAATATGATTCATTATGCTATCGATAAATTTAGGAAAACCCACTCTATCATCATTCAAACAACCTCGGACCACGAGTCCCTTTTCTGTATCCCTAACAGTTGGAACTATATTTCTTATTTACATTCCTATATTTTTTCTCCATACTTTATGGCCCCTCTGAAGATTAAACATTTAAATTTTACCCTCGTCGTTAGATATTATCCTATTCCCAAGGTCACAATCTTATGTTTTATGGTCTTTGGCGCATTGATATCTTAACATTGCTTAATGGTGGTTTTCTCCTAGCTGTCCTGGGAGAAGCTCGTACCGTCTCAAGCATTAGTGCATTGTTAAAACACTCCCCATTTTCTCCTCTTTCAGACAAATGTTCATCCACTATTTAAGTGGCACTAATTCTTTGTTTTCTTTTAACTTTTCTCTTCATATTTCTTTCATATTTGGAGTAAATTTTCCTTATTCATCCTGTTCTCTCTGTACACTCAAAAGTTTTTTTCGTTCCATACTTTTTAATAGCATCTTGGACTATTGAGTGAGGTCTGGTCACTTCTCCAAGCGACCGTAACTCATTATGTAAGCGTAAAATAATTTGTATTTCCTCTTCAGTCGTATCTCTGGTTTTGCACCCCATTTTCAATTTACGAACAGCGATAATAAGCACTAATAATCGCTACACCTTTATAAATGACGTCAAGGTATAGACTTAAAAATAAGGCATCTTGCTATAACGTATAAGATATTAAGCTAAATTCAGTCAATTTTCTCATGAAAAAATATTAACTTTATTCTATAATCATGAATGCATTAATATATGTGTTTTTAAATTAAATAAATACAAAATTAAACGAAAGAAAATAAAACTTATACTAGTGTAGGAATACTTTTGACCCTGACTGTACATCCTAACTGTATTGATTTGAAACTAAAACAATTTAAATCATGTGGATATAGAACAAAAATGGCTAGTTTTGCATAACCTTAAAGAAATTTTGGATATAGAGCATTTTTAGATCAATAAATTGTTCTATATCCCTTTGAACTAATTTCATTTTAATAATTGGGACAGTGTATTGTAATAAAAGCTCTTTTATTTTATATGAATTTTATTATTACAAAAAAAAATAAGCAAATGTAAATTAAGTGTAAGTATATAATTTATTTTATCTCTTTCAGTTTTTCCTTCCTTGACTTTGGAGTTGTTTCTGGTTTATTTTATGGATATAGAACAAAATGAACGGTCTATAGAACACTATAATTCCTCAGGCTATCAACAGAACATGATAATGCTTTAAAGTAGGCACAAAACTTGGGTTATAGAACATTTATTTACTGAATACTCGATTATGGGCTAAGATAATACTGTTATTTAAATTGATATAGAACAAGAATTGTTTTTCTAAATTTTTGGTGTATATAACTCTCTATATCCTAAAAATGGACTTAGAACAAGACAATTCTGGGATGACGATATGCTACATATACTGCTATATATACAGTGGCTCCCAGTCAAAATGATACACCAGGATATTTCTAGATTTCTTTGAATAAATGAATAGTTCAAATCATATTACATAAAAAAAAATTAATGTTTAGTGATCACTAAACATCCTAGTAGTATGCACTTTGTATATAAACATATAAAAGTAAGGAGGGATATAATTATAAAAATAAAACTCATTTGTTCACGATTACTTATCCCACGGTGAAAATGATACACCTTTCCTTTTCCCAATATTTGTTTAAAGTAATTTACATTAGTTAAACTCTTGTGTCGAAAGTATTTGGCTCTTTTCAGAACGAGTTGAACAAAATCTGCCATGAGTTTGAACTTTTTTCGATGATGGGGGAACATAGAACATTAAAGAAACGTGAGTTAGTCATTCAACATTTTAATAGCGGAAAATCTTCAAATCAAATAGCCGAAATTATTTTAAAAAGCTGTTTAACTGTCCTGCATATAGTGGAGAGACCCTCGAAGGAAAAGCACATTTCCATAAAAAAGGTTAAAGCACTATAAACATTTCAACTGATAGGGATGAGACTTAGATCGTTATGGAAATTAAAAGAAATCCACGTTTGAGTGCACCCAAATAGCCACAAAAGTACCTAAACGCTTAGGTAATCCAGTAAGTGCAGAAACAGTGCAATGTGTTCTAAGCAAAAATAAATTTCATGGACTAGTAGCTCGGAGAAAATATTCATCAGAAAAAACAAAATCAAGCAGTTAGGATACAATTTCTAAATAAATATTTACTGCAGGACCCTGAGTTTTGGACAACTTTAATATTTGCTGATGGAAGTAAATTTAATATTTTTGGGTCCGATTGCCGTTGTTATGTTTGAAGGAAATAGGAAAAGAGCCAACGAAAAAAAAATTACACAAAACTGTGAAACATTGAGGTAGGAGTGTTATGATGTGGGGGTGTATGGCGGCTTCTAGTGTGGTTAATCTTCATTTTATTGATGGAATAGTTAACAAGCATGTTTACGAAGACTTTTTAAGAGGAATCTTGAAACAAACTTTGAAAAAGATGTGGCTCAAAGATAAGTTTTGTTTTTACCGGGATAATGACACCAGACTCTCAACTATGTTAGTTAAGGAATGGCTCCTTTATAAATGCCCCAATTTATTTTAAACTCCAGTAAAGACACCAGAAATAAATATGACATCACCTGCAGGAAAAATTAGAAAACATAAGGTATCCAGAAAAGAAGAATTTAAAAAATATCCACTCGAAGAATGGAACAAGATAAGCCCGGGATCAATAAAAAAAAAAAAATGGTCAACTCCATTCCAAACAGACTAAAAGAAGTGGTCGAAAGTAAATACTTGCCTTCAAGGTGTTGAACTAAATTAATACTATTACAAAATTAATGAGAAGTGAGGTGTATCATTTTGACTGTGAGGTGAAATTCTTGTTCATATTTCGTTTGTTATTTTTTTTAAATAAACAAAGTTGAATATTTTAATTTTTTTTTCACACTAATTAAATATTGATATAAAGGAATTTGTTGATGAATTTCTGGATTTGTTTCCTGCAGCCGTTTATGTTTTTCTTTATATTTTCTTTCTCTCTACAGGGTGTATCAATTTCACTGTGAGCCACTGTATATATGCTACTACTGGCTTACTAATTTAAAAAAACAAATTATTATCGGTTTTTTAATCGATTCGTTTTGATTTTTTTCGATTATTTTTTAATTATGTTTTGAAATAGAAATTTATTTTAACTCGATTTAAAAACTGAGGTATCAGTGCCTAGAATCGAAAATCGATAAATGTGGAAAATGTTTAAGTTACATATGTATGTATAATTATTTACGTACCTTTTTTTTTTTCTTTTTTTTTTTAATTGTAGGAAGAACTTTTATACTTCGTTTCCAGACAGTTTAGAATCTATCAATAAATCATTTGTTGTCAATATATATTGAATAAGCATCTTTTAAATGCACTAACTACAAATATTTTAAACTGAATCTGTACACTACAGAGACTGCTACAGAACTAGGCTGAGGTCCAAGTAGGGAACAGACCGAACCTGCACCAACCTGTGGAGTCCAATGTTCAAAGTAGCCCAGGCAATATGGGGCTAGAATAGCTGGCTCTCCTACCACAGATTTCTTTCGACTGTTTGAAATAAGAAATCGTATTTATTTTCTCTTGTTATTTCAAAAACAATAGTGAAAATCGTATTTAGATTTCAAAGGTGGTATATTTTTAAATAAATTCGAAAGGATTCAAGAGATAAATCCAGATTATTTCTGATACTAGGTTTGCACGTGATTTAGAAGCAACCCAAACGTTTGTTATTTTTTTTTTTTACAGTATCAAACAAATTATAAGAAATAGTTTATGACCTATTACCTGCCGTATAATTATTTTCGATAGTTTTGAATTGGTTAAAAGGTGGTTGTATTATGGGCAATCGCTACTAATGTTCAGAAAATCACTTTTAACTAAATGATATTACAAATTTATAAATATTATTATAAAATTGAATATAATTAAATTAAATGAATATATCCAAATTTAATGAAAATTAATCATAAAAATATGATGTACAGTCAGAGTCAAAAGTATTCGTACACCTGTAATACATCAAAAGAAATAACAAATATTAGCATTATTTAATAGGATTTATTTAAAACAATAAATCCATTTAATGTATACATCAACACGTTTATTAATAAATGTATTTTTGTATTTATAGAACATTTCACAAAATAATACATAAAGAATAACTGAAAAACAAAAATAACATCATGAATCAAAAGTATTCGTACACTTGATAAAATTTCTATTTAATATTGACATTCGAGAACAATTAATATTTAGTAGGGCCAACTTTTGCTTTTAATGTGCTCTATGTACAGTGGCTCACAGTGAAATTGATACACCCTGTAGAGAGAAAGAAAATATAAAGAAAAACATAAACGGCTGCAGGAAACAAATCCAGAAATTCATCAACAAATTCCTTTATATCAATATTTAATTAGTGTGAAAAAAAAATTAAAATATTCAACTGTGTTTATTTAAAAAAAATAACAAACGAAATATGAACAAGAATTTCACCTCACAGTCAAAATGATACACCTCACTTCTCATTAATTTTGTAATAGAATTAATTTAGTTCAACACCTTGAAGGCAAGTATTTACTTTCGACCACTTCTTTTAGTCTGTTTGGAATGGAGTTGACCATTTTTTTTTTTTTTTATTGATCCCGGGCTTATCTTGTTCCATTCTTCGAGTGGATATTTTTTAAATTCTTCTTTTCTGGATACCTTATGTTTTCTAATTTTTCCTGCAGGTGATGTCATATTTATTTCTGGTGTCTTTACTGGAGTTTAAAATAAATTGGGGCATTTATAAAGGAGCCATTCCTTAACTAACATAGTTGAGAGTCTGGTGTCATTATCCCGGTAAAAACAAAACTTATCTTTGAGCCACATCTTTTTTCAAAGTTTGTTTCAAGATTCCTCTTAAAAAGTCTTCGTAAACATGCTTGTTAACTATTCCATCAATAAAATGAAGATTAACCACACTAGAAGCCGCCATACACCCCCACATCATAACACTCCTACCTCAATGTTTCACAGTTTTGTGTAATTTTTTTTTCGTTGGCTCTTTTCCTATTTCCTTCAAACATAACAACGGCAATCGGACCCAAAAATATTAAATTTACTTCCATCAGCAAATATTAAAGTTGTCCAAAACTCAGGGTCCTGCAGTAAATATTTATTTAGAAATTGTATCCTAACTGCTTGATTTTGTTTTTTTCTGATGAATATTTTCTCCGAGCTACTAGTCCATGAAATTTATTTTTGCTTAGAACACATTGCACTGTTTCTGCACTTACTGGATTACCTAAGCGTTTAGGTACTTTTGTGGCTATTTGGGTGCACTCAAACGTGGATTTCTTTTAATTTCCATAACGATCTAAGTCTCATCCCTATCAGTTGAAATGTTTATAGTGCTTTAACCTTTTTTATGGAAATGTGCTTTTCCTTCGAGGGTCTCTCCACTATATGCAGGACAGTTAAACAGCTTTTTAAAATAATTTCGGCTATTTGATTTGAAGATTTTCCGCTATTAAAATGTTGAATGACTAACTCACGTTTCTTTAATGTTCTATGTTCCCCCATCATCGAAAAAAGTTCAAACTCATGGCAGATTTTGTTCAACTCGTTCTGAAAAGAGCCAAATACTTTCGACACAAGAGTTTAACTAATGTAAATTACTTTAAACAAATATTGGGAAAAGGAAAGGTGTATCATTTTCACCGTGGGATAAGTAATCGTGAACAAATGAGTTTTATTTTTATAATTATATCCCTCCTTACTTTTATATGTTTATATACAAAGTGCATACTACTAGGATGTTTAGTGATCACTAAACATTAATTTTTTTTTTATGTAATATGATTTGAACTATTCATTTATTCAAAGAAATCTAGAAATATCCTGGTGTATCATTTTGACTGGGAGCCACTGTATATGCTTTGTGGGGTGTAGTTCCGTAGACGCCCCCATTTTCAAATGCCTAGTTCTTCCATGTCATTCCACCAAAACATAAATACAATTAGTGCTATTTAATCTACATTTAACCAATTTTCATTTAATATTAAACTCTTTGAAGTTTTTTTAATTATCGTGTAGAAAACATTATGTTAAAAAAGTTGGGGCCGTCTGCGGAACTATTTACCAACGGAAAAAGTTCCGTAGACGCCCCCAGAGAAAAAATATTATTTACAAGTTTGCATTATAAACATATACAATTAAATATAATAATTCATCGAATACATCTTTATTAGGATTTCTAACAGTTCGTCTCCAAAGATATTCACACAAGTGTGAATATAAATTTTGGGAATGATTTCCGCCCGCATGTGGGATAATGTATTAGGATCTATAAAATGTAAGCTATGGTTCTCTGTCTGGTGGGTGTGTCCCAAATTTGCAAGCTCTGTGTAGCTTCTCCATTTATCCTTTAAATGCATAATGCCACTGTGATATTGTAACAACACAACAGGGGTTTTTAACTACGTTTATTCACAACTAAAAATTAACAAGATAACTATTTACTGCAATATAAACAAAAAAAAATAACCTTCTATTGTTATTATATTATCACCTAGCAACCAGTAAAAACTTATTAACGGGGGTAATTCACCTTATAACGTTACAATATTAAGAAGTTACAATGATTATTTTCACTCAAAGGATTATTTTGCTGATACGCATAGCAGGTTTGATATTAGACATTACGTCAGTGAAGCGATAAACAACAAACAAAAATGTATTTGAATTGTAGTTGTAACCTACGATAGTATTTTAACATCATTTTACGTAGCAAAGGGCTGGGGGCGTCTACGGAACTTTTTCCCTTGGTAAATAGTTCCGCAGACGCCCCCAACTTTTTTAAATTAATATTTTCAAGATAATAATTGTATACACTTTAAATAATTAAGTATTAGAACAAAATTGGTTAAATGTAGATTAAATAGCACTAATTGTATTTATGTTTTGGTGGAGTGACATGGAAGAAATAGGCATTTAAAAATGGGGGCGTCTGCGGAACTACACCCGCTTTGTGACATTGAATTTGCTAATTTTTGTGTCAAAGTAACTATAATTTTGTAATAATAACGTCGCTTAAATTTTGATTGTTAGAAACACACCTTTTCCATACTCGATCCTTTAGATATTTCCACAAATGCGCTATAGGTTTAATATCCCGTGATTGATGGGATGTGGCCTCCACTTTGATGTGCTGTAGAGGATCCACATTTTGGATTTGCAAGCTGTATGTTCGGGATCATTATCCTCCTGAAAAATGTAGTTTTATTCCATCTCAAATTTTTCAGCACTGATTAGGAAATTTGTTTTTATTACATCCATATATATATAATATGATTCATTATGCTATCGATAAATTCAAGACACCCCACTCTAGCATCATTCAAACAATCTCAAACCACGAGTCACTTTCCTGTATCCCTAAAGCTACGTTCTCACGGGGCAAAAAAACGAAAGCGTGGCACACCTTCGTTTTCTCGGTCGTGGTGCTTGTCTGGAGTGGGGGAGAAGAGTGAACTAGCCGAGAGTCGTGGACAATTCACACGACCACGATTCAGTTTGCCCCTGGAAACCTACTATGGAGGAGCTTATCATGGAAGCTACTGAAAGGTGGTAGATTTTTAAAGAAATTTGAAAGGATTGAAGAAATAAATACAGATTATTTTTGATACTAGGTTTGCACGTGGTTTAGAAGGTTTGTTGTTTGTTTGTTTGTTGGGGTTTATAGGCATAAAACCCTAGGGTCATCAATGCCTGTGTAGTTATATATATAGGTATATTTTCACAGAAGATTAGGGTCAGGAAGGGTGCCACGAACAGAGGCGCACCCCCAAGGAGAGACGAGCCGCACCCGCCGAGCAGGAAATGCGCCACGGCTTGCTTATTTATATGAATCATATTTTCTTCTATTTAAATTATATACGAAGCTTATAAGTAGGATGTGGATAAAAACCATTTACATTTCTACATGGAAAAGTCCAAATCCTCACAAGGTTCGGAGCATAACTAGCCCAAGCAGCCATGTCGCATTTCCCACCAAGCGGGACCGATCCGCCCCGACCCCAGGAAGCGCCCCCCTCCCTCCAGCCCCTATCCGAACCCTAAGAAATTAAATAAATTTCCGAAAAGAAATAAAGAAGGAAATAAAATAAAAGTAAATAGGAAATAAATAAAAAATAGAAATTTAATAATAATTATGAAAATCAATTAAAATTTGTTCAGTAGTTCATTTTCCTTTAGGAAATTTAAGACTGATTTAACTTTAGATTCGTCATTGCCAAGAACGTCCGAGATAATTGTTGTAAGCCCTAATTTAGTTAGTTTTGGTAGATAAAAGAAACATTCCTGAAATATGTGCTTAACTGTTAAAGAGCTATTGCAATGCTGACATTTAGGTGGTGGTTGTTTCATAATGATATGTAAATGTGTTAACTTTGTATGGCCTATTCTCAATCTGGTCATGACAACCTCCTCTCTGCGATTTAGACGACTTGATGTGACCCAAGGATTTACTGACTTTTTTATTGGTTTCAGCTTGTTTGGTGGGCTTTCGTTCCACGTGCATTGCCAATTTTCAATTATTTTAATTTTGAGGGGATGGCTCATTTCCTGAGGTGTTAGAATAGCAATGCCACGACCTGGGAGTGTAAGTGCTTGCTTCGCTGCTGTGTCTGCAAGTTCGTTGCCAATAATTCCAATGTGACTTGGTACCCAGATAAAATCGACCGACTTTCCCAAATTTTGCAATATACTGAGGAAGTAGTGGATTTTTAAGATGACTGGATGTTTGGGATACATGTTATTTAAACCTTTTAGTGAACTTAGTGAATCTGTTACTATTGCGATGTTGTTTTGTTTTATTGATATGGAGTAGTGAAGTGCTGATGCTATTGCATTAAGTTCAGCTGTATATATATTGCATAATTTGTGTAATTTTATTTTATGAGTGGAGTTGTGGGTAACAAAGGAAGATGCAGTTGAATCGTCAGATTTAGATCCGTCAGTATAGATTACGAAAGGTTCTGGTATATTTTTAAGTAGACGGGCAAATTCGGATTTGTATTCACAAGGAGAAGTATTATTTTTGGAAAGTCGGGTTAAATGAAGCAGTGTTTTGGGCGATTTGATTGTCCATGGAGGGGTATGAACTTCTTGTTTGTGCACAGGTAATTCTTTGAGGAATTTAATGGCCATATTTTCTCTTTCTGATAAAGGGAGTGTTGAGTTCGACATTTTTCCAAATGCTTTGGTGAATCTGGGTTTAAAAATGTATTTATGTGCTGGGTGTTCGGGATAAGTAGAAGTTTGGAGATATAGTTAATTGCTAACTTTTTCCTTCTGAATGACAAGGGTGGTATTCCTGCTTCACAACACAAACTAAGAATAGGACTTGTTCGAAACGCTCCTGTCGCTAAACGAATCCCAGTATGATGGACGGTATTAATTTTATTTACTATTCGGAGTCGGGCAGAACCATAAATAAAACAGCCATAATCTAGTTTGGAGCAAATTATAGAGCGATATATTTTTATTAATGTTACTCTGTCGGAACCCCAAGAAGTACCACTAAGATATTTTAATATGGTTAGTCTCTTTGTGGATGTTGATTTTAGGGTGGAGATGTGAGAGTCCCAAGTTAATCTACGATCTAATATCATTCCTTAGAATCTATGAGAGTTTGTGTAAGGTATTATGGAATTTCCTAGACGGAGTTCAGGAGAGAGAGGAGTGTTTCTTTTCCGACTGAAATGAAGACATCTAGATTTTTCGGTGGAGAATTGAAGGCCAATGGCTGTAGACCAGCAACACAATCTATTTATAGCTTCCTGTAGTTTATTTTTAATATTGTCAATGTTCTCGTTGCGACAAATAATGGCCAAGTCATCAGCGTATAATAATGGTTTGACACCTCTCGGTAAGTTAAGTCCCAGGTCGTTTATTGCCAGGCAAAACAAGGTTGGACTGAGGACACAACCCTGAGGAACACCGTTGACCTGTTTATGAGTATCTGATAATTCACAACCTATTCTGACTCTGAAGTGGCGATTGAATAGAAATTGTCTAATATAGGTGAAAATTCGTCCTCTGATTCCGGCGGATGATAGTTTATTAAGGATTATGCTGTGGTTGATGTTATCAAAGGCCTTTTTTAAGTCAAAGAATATCGCAATCATCTGTTGAGAATTGATGAAGGAATATTGGGCTTCGGCCTCTAATATGATCAGGTGATCTACAGTGGATCTTCCCTTACGGAAACCGGACTGGAATGGTTGTAGTAACTTATTATTTTCTATCATCCACATTATTCTTTTATTTACCATTCGCTCCATAATCTTACTAAGGCAGCTTGTAAGAAATATGGGTCGATAGCTGCTTGGGATTCTTTTGTCCTTTCCGGTTTTTAGAATAGGGATTATTATTGAGTTACGCCATGTTTTTGGAAAGTGTCCAGTTCGCCAGACATGATTATAAAATTCAAGTAGCCATTTTTGAGTATCAGCTGACAGGTTTTTTATCATATCATAATGGATTTGGTCTGGACCGGGCGTTGTTCCTTTAACAGTACCCAGAACATTTCTGAATTCCCACATTGAAAAGGGGATGTTATAGTATTCCGTTTCAGCATTTTCTGTGCCTGTTTCTATTTCATCGGAAACGATGTTAGTTTTTGAGATTTGTAAATTTCGTCATAAAAATCAGCGAATATGTTTGACACGATTAGGGGATCATCTGATAATTGTCAATTTGCCAGAATGGTGTATTGTGAGGAAGATGGATGTTTGGAGATTTTACGGACTTTATTCCATATGTCAGCTGCTGTAGTAGAAGAGTTTATGGAGTTTGTAAATTTTTTCCAGGATTCTGATTTACATATATTAAACAATTTCCTACAAATAGCTCGATGTTTCTTGTATTCTGTCATGTTTTCTGATGTCATAGATTTTTGGAATTTTTTAAGAGCTTTACGACGTTCTTTAATTGCCTTTTTACAAGCGTCATTGAACCAGGGAACGAGTGGTCTTTTTGGTGAACTCGAGGTCATAGGTATTGATGTTGTGGCTGCTTGTAAAATTTTATTGGTTATTATTTCGCACCCTTTATCGATGCTTATTTCAGATGGTTGGGTTTGTGGTGGAGTGGCCAAAAAGTTAAAAAGAGACCAATCTGCTCTGTTTAGAATCCATCTCGGTTTGGTGTGAGTGGGGTTTATATTCATAAATTTGATAACCAGAGGAAAGTGGTCACTACTATAAAGGTCTGGTAAGACTGTCCAGTCTATTCTATTATACAGGCTAGGGCTGCAGAGGGAAAGGTCAATCGAAGAGTATGTTTTATAGCTGGAGCTAAGGAACGTTGGTTCACCAGTGTTAAGTAGGAGAAGATTAGAATCATCTAAAAAGCTTTCGATTATTTTACCCCGTGCGTTTATATCCTGTGAGCCCCATAAGGGATTGTGGCCGTTAACATCTCCAATAAAAAGAACGGGTTGTGGCAGTTGCTTGTAGATGTCCAGGAGGTTTTGTGTGTCTATTGTACGGTCTTGGGGTAAATATATATTGCAGATGGTAAAGCTGAAGCCAAGGTGGACGGAGACAGCTACAGTATGGAGATGAGAGTTGATTTGTATTAGTTCAGAATATACAGAACGGTGAACCGCTATTAAGACTCCCTGATGACAATGGTTAGTGTTTGTGCCATCTTTTCTGTAGATTTCAAAGTTTTTCAAACTAAATTTGTCGTTTGTTGAAAGATGAGTCTCTTGAAGAGCCAGGCAAAAAGGGTCTGTATCATGGATGAGTACCTTCAAATCATTAAAATGGCTTTTTAAACCGTTACAGTTCCATTGGACTAGAGTCATAAGGGATGGTTAAAAAATAGAAAAAATAAAAAACATCGTGAATCCCATAAGAGAATAATAAACCCATAATAACAATGCGTTTGGCATGTTGATAAAAAAAAAAAAAATAAATAAATAAAAAAAAAAAAAAATAAAAAAAAAAAAAATAAAATAAAAAAAAAAAAAAAAAAATAAAAAATAAAAAATAAATATATATTAAAAAAATAAAAGAGAGAGATGGAGTACATTGATGTATGTGAGTATTGTGAGGTTGAAATCAGTAAGCAAATATTAAGAGTGTTATCTATATACGATATATAAAAAACTAGACACAGGTAAGTATTTTTATTCTGAAAGTAAAGGAGTATGTAATTTTTGAAGGTATGATTTAAATGGAACGGGATGATATAATTTACAATATTATTGTTAATCTTGTAGGGTGTAACCATTGTTAATACAGTGTTCAGGTATTTTTGGTTTCTTTAGATTTCATTTCACTTTTGTTGTCACTTTTGTTGAAGGTTTGTTGTTTTTTATTTTTACAGGATTTTGTTATTAAAACAAAACATTAAAGATAGTTTATGACCTATTACCTACCGTATAAATAACTATTTATTTATAAATACAGCCGCTTCATAAATTCTAGTTTAGGTTAATTAGATTCTAAAATAACGATCAGATCTTCAAACAAAATACCTTTATAGATTTTCTTACACAAAAAATTACGTCACATTTTAATTCAGCACCCTTAAAAATATTGAAAATTGTTTATTATTACCATATAGTAAAGAAATATTTTTTCACCATCTTAAAGAGGTGACATTTTTAAACTTATCATTGGTAATTTTTCTATAAATCACCATTACATTGTTATGTAATTCAACTTGATTGGTATCTAGTCAAGCATGAGCCACAGTTTTTTTTTGTTCTTGTTGTGCATATATATCTATTAGCAATGACCTGTCAGAAACATTGGAAAATCCGAAATACATTTTGATTTTTAACTTCAAAGTGAAACCAGTTAGAAAGATGAAACCAAAGACATTTCAAGCGTATTTCCACAATATATTTAGGGTAAAAACATAAAATTGATACACTGAACCGTTCAACCTTAACTCAAGTTTTTGTCAATTTAAAAAAAAAAAAAAATTGTTATGCAAATTTAGAAGGTTACGATTTTTATTTTTCTACTTGGATGCAAGTTTATATTTAATGGTTCTTTTGAATGCTTATTAAAAACTGAGTTAATTTTTCATATGAAAAATATATAAAGGTAGTTTGCTTTAAGATCATTTTTATAGACTTTAATAAATCTAAACCAAAATCTATGAACCGGCTATATTTTTTCTTCAATCTGCATTAAAAAAATAAAACATTTTGGAGCAAGAATCATTTCTATATCATTTTATAAACTTGAGGTATAAAATAAATTAGTTATATGCTATTCCACTTTTTTCGGTTTCTTAGGTTCATTAATCGGAACGGCAAAATACGTGTCTAATATTTTTTGACCAGGATCCTCAAAAAAAAATTGCCAACAAGATCCGTGAGAGACTGAGTGTGTCCTCCCCTTGCCAGTCTACTCTAGGTCTTGATATATATTTTAATTGATAATATTTTATATTGATAATATTTTAAAAGTCTTCCATTTTTCCTTTTTAGGTAAAGATCGACACTTCTTGTCGTACATTTTTTAAAATTTAATAAGAGTATATATAACTGACACCAACAAGTTTAACTCAAATGACAAAAATAATACTTATGTTATTATTATTTTATATTTATAAATAGTATATAGTTATTAATTTTTTTAAAAAGTAGGTATTTGTTTACTTTTCAGTGCGTAGTACAAACTTTGCGAGGCGCTTCTCTTGCTCAAGTAAATCAAATAGTGTTCCCTTGCTTCCAGTTCGTGGCCAGAATTCGAAATGTACCTCCAACTCCAACTAGGCCAGTGTCAAAATAATAAACTGGGTCATGGGAGGGGGGTTCTTCTTAGTAATATATTAGTTTCCTAGTGTTCTGTAAAATTATTTATTATTATTATTCTGCACTCGTGTTTCTGACCCTTAAGAATATTTTTTATTTTTTTAGATTAGTTACCAATTTACCGTCTCATTTGGGGTATAAGTCAGTAAATGCAATTTTTTACAAATTCGAGAAAAGTCATTATGTATTGATTTAATAATTTCCCATAGTAATATAAAGTCACCAAGTGAATATAACTACTATATGGTATACACAAGGCAAAAAATTCCTGGAAACACTTGCCAAAATCTTACGCTTTTGCTCCTCCTGTTTCAACAATGTCCCATTGTGGAACAATTCTTATTTTACACAATAAAAATTAGTATTTAATTTTAACAAAATATATCATTGCATGAATATCAACAGCAGTCAGCAGAAAACGCTGAAGTAAAAAAAATATATCCTTATAGCGTAAAAAGTCTGGAAACACTTGTGTAATGAAAGAAAACAAAACATTTCAACAATAACAACAGATTATATTCGCTATGGGCTTTAAGGCTAAATGTCCCCTCTGTAGTACCAAATGTTACCACCACGTAGCGTGCCAAAATAAACAAAATTTAGATTCCTCCTCAAATCTCAACAGATCATCCGATTTTGGTTCTGTAAAGTTCATTTTGTTCCATATTTCCGTAGAATCTGATGTATCTATTTTAAAAGGCCATATATGTGATATTTACAATTTTAGGTTCAAAAAAACTACTTTCTAGTATTTTTTAAAGAAAAGTCAACTAATAGGCAAGTGTAGAATAATAAAATATAAATATTGGCGAAAAAAAAATTTTAATTATACGAACAACATCGGCCGAAACTCAAAAATACGATTTTCTATGCAAATGTTTTTGTTTTGTTTTTCAGGTAGCATCAACATCTATCATGACTATAGCATCCTCAAACTACAAATCTAAAATAAGATTTCCATCGAAAGGTTGTTTTGGGACTCAAAATAGAATTTACACGATCCGAAATGAAAATTTCGAAAAATAATAAAAGTAAACAATAATTAAACTATATAACCAAAAACACTGCATACTTATTGCAAATATATTTAAAAATGCGGGGTGCATCAAAATATAAGAAGGAGTTAGGAAAAATCACGTTAGAAGTATGGCAGAGGATAAGCGCTTATAAACACTGATCCCCTACCCTCCTATAATAGTCCAGTAAAATAAGGGTTTGCCGAAGAAAAAAACTGCGGAACTTTTATTCTCAACGGATCTTTATGTTTTTTGGGGTGCTGAATCCGAATCTGAAGTTTGCTACCACCGCAACCATCGGCTTCACATTCAAAAACGCAAAAAAAAAAAAAAAAAAACGTTATTTTCGTTTTTTTATCTATAACACCATAACGAAGCTTTTTTCGAAGAAAGTCTTCTAACAAATGCTCCGAAAGTATTTGTCCGATTCAAAATGTTTTTTTTTATCTGAAATCTGAAAGGTGATTAAATTTACAATTAGATCTTATATATGAAATTGTTATCAAAATTCTTGAAATACACAAGCTATCACGCTGAAAATCACTTACTTTAGTAAAATAAATGTTTTTTTGGCACATTATCGCTATATCACCAAAACCATTTGTCGGATCCAAAATTTAATATTTTTATCTAAAAGCTGGTTAAATGTACTATTGGCTCCTATATATCTAACTTATAATTAACACCGGGAAATACCCACACCAGTCTACTGAACATGTCATAATTTACATATTTTGCCAAAACATACACATTTAGCGTACTAGCTTGGGTGGTTTACAGGATTTAATATAATTTACATATATAGCATCTGATAGCGAATTTAATCAGCTTTGAGATAGATAAAAGAAATTTGGAATCGACAAATATTTGAGGAGTTAGAGGGACAAATGTGCCAAAAAACACTAGGATTTTACGATAGTACGTTTTTATTAGCGGGCTGGCATGTACATTTTACGGAGTTTGGTTAAAAATTTATTCTTATAGTAAATTTAATCAGCTTTAAGATGAAAAAAAGTAATGTTGTATCGGACAAATAGTTTCAGAGTTATAGCCAAAAGAGTACGACAAACGTGTTTTCGCAGAGCTTTGGGACTGACGGCAAATTGGACCATTTCTCCATTTTTTCCCAATAACGTAACTTCGCGAAAAATGGTCCGATTTCGGATTTCGTTTTTTCATTATGTAGGTACTAGTTCCAGCTACAATTAATATTTGAAGACTTCCTTCGAAAAAAGGTTCGTTATCTTGTTATAGATGGAAAAACAAAAAAAAAATGGGTTTTTTTGGCGGTTTTTTGCGATTTTGAATATGAAGTCGATGGTTGCCGTGGTAGCAAACTTCAGATTCGGATTCAGCACCCCAAAGAACATAAAAAACCGTTGAGAATAAAAGTTTCGCAGTTTTTTCTTCAAAACGGCCTTTTGGAGTCTTATTTTACTGGACTATAAAGACGCTCTATGAAGCATTATTTTGGAGGTCCTACAACTTTTGTTCTATCTCACTTTCCCAATGATGATTTTATTGACTAGAATTGTAACATTGTTCATATATAACGGGAAAAGGATATAAATAAAAACATTATTTTATTATTAATTTATATAAAACTAGTTGAAAAAAAAAAAAAAAAAAAAAAGGAATCCACAAACAATAAAGTATTATCTATTCCTATTACTAATTAAAAATTAAAATTACTTATGCTATATTACTGCACATTAAAAAATATATATATATTATGAAAAATATGATATATTATTTTTGCATAAATGTTGCTTATTCTTAATAAGGAATAATTATATTATGAGCTGTATTCATTAAAATTATTTACTTTTTTAATACCCAAATCAAAAAGATTTAGTACTTTTCTTCTTTTTTTTTTTTTTTTGATTTCATATAAAAGTGATGAGTACAAAAAGTTATTGATTTTTTCAATTGAATGAGTTTAAATAGGCAGTTTCCTTCTTTCCCTTCCTGCCGCGCGTATTCCTGAGATATAAAACTCATTTTTCTATCTTACGTTTTGCCATAGGAATCCACAGTCAAGATTATGCTAGGTTCGGGTAAAAAGAAGAAGGTAGAAAAGACGCGAAATCCCTAGACGGCATAGGATCAAAGGAAATATCAACATTTCTAATACTATCGTAAGTTCAAACAACAATGGTCTGGTAGGACAAGATGTTTACAACCATTTCTTTGTGAAATTGAATTTTTTTTTTTTTTTCATTTTGATCAATCCATTTAATTGTTTCACAAGAGTAGTTTCATTTCTTATTTATTCGACATATCACACACAGTATAGGCTTGTTTGACTATTCTCCTCCTTCGAAACCCTAATCTCAAAGTAAAGGTAATAATAAATAATTGCAAGCTTTTTTGTATGAGAAACTTCCCACATTTTTTTTACGTCCCGGGGTCTAAATTGTTGAAAAAATGTGTTTTTTTACTGCTTAACATTTGAAAACGGTTAGACATAAGAAGTAATTCATTACAAACCTTTTGATTTAAATAAGAAGTAATTTTGGGAAAAATTTGATTTCGTAAATACTATTTTTATTTATTTTTTAAAAATTATTTATTTTCCGCATACCCTCTTTTCTCTAGTCTATTCGGGCCCCTGTTTTGGTCAACAAACACGGAAGGCTACAAAGACAAAGAATCTAATAAGGTATTTGATCGCAAAAGGGAGTGTGTACGTTTTAAAACCCCTTTACTGCGAAATAAGCATATTTTGCCCCTTATGACTCCATTTTATTAATTTTTTTTTTGTTTGGTGACTAAATTGCTGAGAGAATATATATTGATATTTACAAGCTTACAATCAGAAAACGGCTAGCTGTATGAATAAATTTATTAAAAAAATTATTGAAACGTTTGATTCCGAAAAAACATTCGTACTTTATTTTTGACATTGACTATATCTCGAAAATGATCGACTCTAGAAAAATATGTTACAGATCTAAATTAAAGCTGATTACATTTCCTATAAAATTGATTATGTATAAATTTGTCGAAATTCTAATGGTTTTCGAGATATACGTTATTGAAAATCGGTGATTTTCGGGGAAAAACACATGTTACCTCACTTTTTGTAATACTTTTATTTCTAGTACCTTCCCCGATCGTTCCTCAGAAAAAATTACATCATCAAAATTGTAGAGCATTAAATTTAATTTAATTTCATATATACGTTTTTGGCATTTGAAGCAAATGTTTAACAAAAAGTGAGGTAAACATTTTTTTATTTCTAAAATTATCGATTTTAAATAACATATATCTCGAAAACCGTTGGAATTTCGACAAATATGTATATAATAAATTTTATAGGAAATTCAATTAGCTTTAATTCCGATTTGTAGCATATTTTTCTTGAGTCCACTGTTTTCGGGATAAGATCGAAAAATACGAAATTGGGACCTCTCTTCTCCCCCCCAACCTTAGCTCAACCTCCAGGTTCGGAGACTTTTAGTAGGTTTGCCTTCTATTGCCTTCTATTGCTCTCATTGCGAAGCTGTGACATCAGAAATTATCGCATATTTCATGCAATCTACACCCCTCATTTCAACACTCTTTGACCAGGGTCGCACTTTTCTGCGAAAACACCTATATCACCATTCATTTGGCTACAGTTCCGAAACTAATTGTTTCTTTTTTTTCATCTGAATGCTCATTAAATTTACTATAAGAACCTATATATAAAGTTATGATCAAGTTTCGTAAAATAACCATACCAGCACATTAAAAACCGCGACCTGTTTTGAAATTCAAACTTGTTAAAGTAATTGGATTATTTAATCTGGGCTGCAAAGCCCAGATAAACTTGATAGTATTGGTTATTTGTAAGGTTAATCATATTTAAAAAACCAAAGGTCCTTTATTTTTTATACAAATTTTTTCGAAATCAGGAACACAAAATATATAGGAAAAGATGATATTTTTGGCCGGCTAGACCTACAAGTTACCTCTCTGTGCGTTGGTGTTCCATATTGGTGTTATTTTATTAAACTTAAATTCAATTGAAAAATTCAATAACTTTTTGTACTCATCACTTTTATATGAAATTAGTAAAAGTACTAAATCTTTTTGATTTTGGTATTAAAAAAGTAAATAATTTTAATGAATACAGCTCATAATATAATTATTCCTTATTAAGAATAAGCAACATTTATACAAAAATAATATATCATATTTGTTCATAATATATATTTTTTTAATGTGCAGTAATATAGCATAAGTAATTTTAATTTTTTTAATTAGTAATAGGAATAGATAATACTTTATTGTTTGTGAATTCCTTTTTTTTCAACTAGTTTTATATAAATTGATAATAAAAGAATGTTTTTATTTATATCCTTTTCCCGTTATATATGAACAATGTTATAATTCTAGTCAATAAAATCATCATTGGGGAAGTGAAGTAGAACAAAAGTTGTAGGCCCTCCAAAATAGGGCTAGAGCATGTCGTTGTACCCGTAGGCGGAAGTTGGGGGATCAGTGTTTATAATCGCTTATCCTCTACCATACTTCTAACGTGATTTTTCCTAATTCCTTCTTATATTTTGATGGACCCCGCATTTTTAAATATATTTACAATAAGTATGCAGTTTTTTTGGTTATATAGTTTTAATTATTGTTTACCTTTATAATTTTTCGAAATTTTTATTTCGGATCGTGTAAATTCTATTTTGAGTTCCAAAACAACCTTTCGATGGAAATCTTATTTTAGATTTGTAGTTTGAGGCTGCTATAGTCATGATAGATGTAGATGCTACCTGAAAAACAAAACAAAAACATTTGCATAGAAAATCGTATTTTTGAGTTTCGGCCGATGTTGTTCGTATAATTAAAATTTTGTTTTCGCCAATATTTATATTTTATTATTCTATACTTGCCTATTAGTTGACTTTTCTTAAAAAAATAATAAAAAGTAGTTTTTTGAACCTAAAATTGTAAATATCACATATATGGCCTTCTAAAATAGATTCATCAGATTCTATGTCCATTTTATTAATAAATCCGTTTTCTGATCTAAAAAATGTCTATTGGTTTCTTAATTAGGAGGAATCTAAAATTGACCCCGTAGGTGCTGCGATCTCTTGAGGCAGAAACACACCAGAGTGAGGGGACATTTAGCCTTAAGGACAGCGGTCAGTATAATACTGTATAATACTTTTGTTTTGCGATCTACCATTCATGGCACATTGATTTAGCATGATAATAATAAACTGGCAGGCAAAAACAATTCCACCTGAATGATTTTTTTGCATTTTCCTAGCTAAAAGTTTTATCCTGATATAGGTGTTTTATGTTTTAAATCTTATTTTTAACCACGGGAAATATTTCAAATTATTCGAAGCCGCGACAGGGGTTTCTAGTATATTTTTAAATTTATTAATTCCTCACCACGTATGCTGACACATGTGTGTTATCAGTAAACAATGATCCCTTCGTTGCCACCCAAGCACTCCAATCCCATATCACAAACATTCAAGAATGGTGTCATAATTGGAGAATTAAAACAAATCCAAGCAGATCCCATCAATTAACCTTTACCCTTCGCCGTAAACCTACAACTTCCTGTTCCATAGTATTCTTTAATGGTGTTCACTGATCCCTGTTGAACAGATCCGCTACCTACGACTTCACTTGGACAAACGTTTAACTTGGAATCCAAATACAAGATTAAACGACAGTAAATTATGTTGTTTTCGGCTTCTTCAAAATTTGCTAGACAAACTTTTAAAGCTTCCGATATAGCACAAACGATTCATTTACATGACAGTTATCAGACCTGTTTGAACATATGGAGTTGAGCTTTGGGGTTCCACTAAACCATCTAATTCATCCTGTACCCAATCCTTGCAATCCAAAATTCTAAGAAAAACCCTTAATGCTCCTTATTTTGTAGCAAACAAACTTATCCATAAAGATCTTAATGTTCCGTATGTTGTAGATATAGCCCAAACCAAATACTTATCCTTTCATAGTAAACTCCATAACCATTAAAATCCACTAGTCTCTCAACTTGCTTCCCATTCTATTCCTGACAACTCTCCGAGGCGTCTGAAAAGAAAATGGCCAAGAGACCTTCTTATATAGAATGTTTATTGAAGTGTTACTAGTGAGTAGTTCTTCACAAGTTATTTACATGACATTGTTATCATTATA
This sequence comes from Euschistus heros, assembly GCA_003667255.2. Lineage (NCBI taxonomy): Eukaryota > Metazoa > Arthropoda > Insecta > Hemiptera > Pentatomidae > Euschistus > Euschistus heros. The sequence goes on along the minus strand of RCWM02000182.1, from coordinate 2,033,371 downwards.
ATAAAATTTAGTTGTTGTATATTTTTTACAGTTGTAAATATCAATAAATAGTTAAAACAAACATTATAAATGTATAGCCAAGTTGTAACCAACATATAATATCTAATAGAGAAAGAAATGAAAGACAACATTTAATTTAGATTTGAGATTAAAGCCAAATTCTTAATAAAAATATGACTTTTTTTTTTTTAATTTTTTTTTTCAGCACCAAAATTCACTGTATTGAAGGTATATATAGGACATAGAACGACACCATATCATGATCATCAGAATGTCGTTCTGTCGGGGCGGTGTAACGACATGTCATAAGGGCAGCTCAAGAACAGAATATGGAACTTCCTAGGAAAACCGAGCTGCCTAATGTCTACTTGAATAGCCATCTGTTATTCCTCGTTACCAGAATAGAGATGCACGAGTATAAAAAATTGGTTGAACCTTTCTGGAATGCAACCTTATTTTATTTGGACATTGAAGAAAAAATTATATTCATCAATCTAAGAACTCGTAGTAATAATTTTACTGTTGTAGAACACATTATTCACTTATTTGAATACATAATTAACTTGTAGAAGTTTCAGTTGGAGATATAGGAGGGCAAATTTCAGAAATATTGACATTTATTTCTGCTGTGGAAATCGAAATTGAGTATTATTTAAATTAAAATTGTGGTTTTTTATTTATTCGTTTATTTATAACAGTTCTAAAATTGAACAAGTAAATTAGCGGAACTGTAAATTATTATCGTGCCCATAACTTGTAATATTGGTTCCTATGCCAAACATTGAGACAAAACGACCAAAAATGAGTAAAATTATTAAGCTTATTTTCAGCATAGTAGATTTTTTAAATGATTTTGAATTGTAAGGATTAAAAATGAGATCAATTGGAAGGTTTAGTGGAGCCTCAATGCTTAATTCTTTTTTTTTTTTTTTTTAGAAAGAAAACTTTAATCCGGGACAAAGTCCCTTAAGAATAACTTTAAATAACACAAAGTAAGATCATAACTGGCCGAGAGGCTGTTAAAAAAAAACAACATAGATAAAATTGAATACAAATATGTTTGAAAAAAAAATACAGAGAAAAACTAGAAAAAGAAAAAACTATTAATAAAAAGAGAGTGAAAAAAGAAATATACAAAATAGAGGTTAATATTGTAAACAAAATTGCAGAAAAGAAAAAAACAAACAGAAACTTAAAGAAAAATGAAAGATCCAAAGATCCAATCAAACATTATCATTACAAGAAATCAAAACATTATCATTGTCAAACTATAATTTATGCTAATGTTTTATGACTGACGGTCCTAGTAATTAAATTAGACGATTACATACATAGTACATACACCCTTATAATTAGAGAGCGTCAGGTTGAAGGGAAAGAAGATGGTGAAAGAATAGTGTTTTGAATGTTCCAAGGGAAGAAGCATTGTGGATACAGGGGGGGGGGGAGGGAAATCCAAAGAGTAGAGGATCGGACAGGGAGAATGCAGTACTTCTGTGGGATGGAGTATAGAGATTGGAAAGACGAGATCTTGTGTGCAGTGATTTGATAGCAGACTTGAATTTCAGGTTACTGTAAATAAAGGGAGGGTGACGGGTGTTGATAACTTGGAATAGGTAGGTGCCTAGGAAGTATTTTCTGCGGAAGGAGGGAAAAGCCAATTTAACTCAGTGTAGAGATGCGAAAAATGGGAACGTCTCGAGGTTCCGAAGACAAACCTAATCAAGCAATTCATAATGCGTTTTAAACTCTTTATGTCCAAATGAGTCTAATTACTGTCATTTAAGGTCTTTGTAATACTTGAGGTACGCATGATAGTATAGAAGAATCAATACAATTAGAATTGAAGAATTAATTGCCGCTTCTATTGGAATTATTTTATTAGAAAACTAGTTTCGAATGCTATACATTCATCTTCAGTCCTAAAACATACAAAATTTTCAACACATCAGTACTATGTTACATGGATTATATATACTATTCTAATACATCAAGTAGAAAATAGCCTAAAAATTAAATATTTATGAATCATTAGAAATAATAAAATCGTTTTAAACCGATCCCGATTTTTGTTTAAATGATAAGATAAACATTTCCAGTATTTTAGATTTGTTTCCAATAGGAACGGAAAAATCCAATGTTTCATCCAAGAACTTAACCTACCTGCCCCCTTCTCCTTGCCACGATGGATAAATTTTAGATATCTGTTAGATCTGCTCATGTTAGTACCGATATCTGATTTCTTATCTTACATTTTTGAAAACTTTAGTATATATAATGCATGTAACGTAGTGCTGATGTTTTGAAAATTTCGTATGTTTTAGAACTGAAGTTGAATGTTTAGTATTTGGAACATGTTTTTTAATAAAATAATTCCAATAGAAGTGGCAATTAATTCATCAATCGTAATTCTTTTGTAATATATTTGGATCTTTGAACGGTTGTCTAGTAAATATTGGAGAAGTCGGAAATGTTGGGCAGTTTCTTGTCTTTTAAGTCTGCTATGATTGAATTTACTTAAATATATTATTATAAAAATTGAAAGAAATTAGATGTTCTTTTGTTTGTTTTTTTTTATAACTGGACAGGAAATAAATATTATTATTGTTTCTCCAATCATAATAGCTTTAAATTCCGACTTTTCGTTTACTTGTTAGATATTCAATGTAATCGTCATATTGATGAAGAAAATGTTTTTTAAAACGAAATGTGTATATTCAAAATATAATATCGATTTTGTTCAGTATTATTTTTGTACTAATGCACTAAATTTGTGTAATTGTTTTTGGCATAATTTATATTATTTTATCAGACAAGATGCATTATTTCTCCAGATAATGTATATGTTTTAGCTTTGTCAACTGTATATTTTTCATTGAATTTATTTTCTCCTTATTTTTTGTTTATGCTTAGCTTATTTCAAATTCTTAATCTTAAGATATAGATTTGTTTTTCGTAAAATATTTTATAACACATAATATTACTTTTTGCTTTTATTATGTCCTTAATTATATATACGGCAGCTACGTCGCTACTATTATTCTTACCTAGGTTCAGCAATAATAAAATTTACTAATTTTTAATTAATTTTTTATTTAAAAAGCGATGTGGATTACGATGAAGTTTTAAAATTGACCGATAGATGGCGAGTGCCATTCAACATGAGAGGTTTCGAAGCTACAGTATTATTGAGATCTTGAAATTTATAGTAAAAATTATTTATAAGACTAAAGCGAAAAGAAACTGCTCGTCGTTACAGACTACTTCAACATTTACTAAGCAAACGTTCAAAGCTCCCAATTAATTAGAAAAGACTCATATACATGGCTGTGATTAGACCTATTTGGACGTACGGAGATGAGCTTTGAGGGTTCCACTAAACTATCCAATTCATCTCGTATTTAATCCTTACAATCTAAAATCCTTCGAAAAATCCTCAATGCTCCTTACTTTGTCACCAATAAACTTATCTATAAAGATCTTAATGTTCCATATGTTGCTGATTTAGCCCACACCAGATACCTATCATTTCATAGTAAGCTCCATAACCACTCAAATCCGTTAGTTTCTCAACTTGCTTCCCACTTCATTCCTGGCAATCCTCCGAGGCGTCTGAAACGAAGATGGCCTAGAGACCTTCTAGTGTAGAATTTTGTGTAAAGTGCTACAGGTGAGTAGTTCTTTTCTAGTTTTGACATGTTATTGTGATCGTTGTCAATACATTTACCTGATGTATATATTTTGAGCATCTGTAAATTTCAAAAATTGTATATAAAAAAATAAAATTAAAATTAAAATAAAAAATCTGAATCCATGCCTAAACACTTATTACGTAATTATTATGAAATTTAGCTTTATAAAATAAATCATATATATTTTACTAGTTTGCATGTGAGTCAATCATCCAACTCAAACTTATTTTAAATTCTTTAAAGGAAAATAACAACAGTGAAAATAACAAGTTGAAACTGATTGTTCCAATGATATCGATGATAAATTCCTAGCTTTCCTTCGCCTCATCATATTCACATCAGTCACACAAGACCTGATGGGGTGGGAGTCAGCGTAGTGAGGAGATAGAGTAGGGGAGTCAGGGGAGTAATGCAACTGAATATTAAGTAGCATTTTGCGTGTTCTTCGAGGAATGTTTTAAATTATGTGTGTTTAAAAAAAAAAAAAACTATTATAATTATTTATTATTTGAAATAATAACTTCTATAATCTTCTTCTTCTTCTTTTGCATTTCCCCTTGTGTGCCTTTCAGCGTCGGGGTGCGTTCAGCCAGGAATGCCATTCTTCTCTGTTCCTTGCTAGGTTCCTTGTCTGGCGGATATCTTTGCCTCTCTTTCGGCACAACCTGTCCATGTATTCGAGGTATGGTAATCTTGGGCGGCCTCGAGGTCTTCTTCCCTCCGGGGCATAATCCATCGTCTTTAGTGGATCTCTGTGGTCTTCCATCCGTACCACATGTCCGAACCACTTCAGCTGCCTGGTCTCAATGGCTTCCATGACTGGGGCGATCTCCAATTCTTCCCTAATCCTCTCGTTTCGGATTCGGTCCCTCCTAGTCCTCCCAACAATCCTACGAAGAAATCTCATCTCTGCCGCTGTGATTCTGCTCTTCTGCCTGTCCATGAGGATCCAGCTCTCAGAACCATATAAGAGTATCGGCAGGTATATCGATTTGAAGATATGGAGCTTAACGTTCTTGCTCACTTCTCTTTTACCAACAACAGTGTTGCAGATCTGGTAGTATACTGCGTACATCAAAAATGTAATTAGCAAAGCGAAAGACAATTTTACTGATGTATATCATCGGTTACATAATACCGTAAAACGGCCTGACTTTGCACCAGTGAGTTAACTTTGCACCAAGCTCACTAAAAAGGTTCAGTTGAAGAAAAAGTGTTTTGCTGTTGTCTAAATGAGGGGTATTTTATATTTCTTACTTACTTATGACAACACTGATTGGGTCTAATGAATTTTCACGCTGATCCTAGTTACCTCTCTAGTTAGTTGATTGTAGTGTTTCAACAGGTGTGATTCCTTTGTGGGATAAAGTCGCGCTTTCAACAACTAAATATTTCTCAAATCGATTAAGTTATGCATTAATTTTATTCTATAATTATTGTAATTTAAATATATGGTATTCATTTTGCTCAAAATATTTTCCAAAAGTCACGGTATTTGAAAGTAAAATTGAGATTGGCTATAGAATTTCCTATAAAAGTATAAATATTTTGTTTTAGCTAAATTAATTTGCTAAATTAAGACCTTTATCTATAAGTTTGTTTGTGCCAAAATAATGAACATAATAGATTTTTTAAAGGATTTTGAATTGTAAGGTTTGTAATTTGATGGTTTAGTGGAGCCATAAGGCTCAATTCCGGATGTCCAAATAGGCCTAATTATTGTCATGTAAATGCTTTTATTAAATTTATTGGAAGGTTTGAACGTTTGTTTAGTAAATGTCAAACGACGCCTGCGGCCATCTTCTGGAGGTTTATCTGGAATGGAATGAGAAGCAAGTTGTGGTACTATTGGATTTGAATGGTTGTGTAGTTTGCTGTGGAAGGAAAGATATCTGGTTTGAGCTAAGTCAGAAACATAAGATATATTTAGATCTCTGTGGATAAGTTTGTTTGTGACTAACTAAGGAGCATTAAGGATTTTCCAAGGATTTTGGATTGTAAGGAATGGATATGAGATGAACTCGATGGTTTAGTGGAGCCCCAAAGCTCAAATCTATAGGTCCAAATAGGTCTACTATTATCTAAATGAGTCTCCTGTAATTTAATGGAAGCTTTAAACGTTTGTCTAGTAAATGTTGAAGTAGTCTGTAACTGATGATGAATTTTTAAAATTATAAACTTATCTTCTAATTAAAAGAATTCCAACAAGTGAGACAAATCAACTGTTAACAATAATACAAGTTTTTACACCGTCATTTTGATTCCGATAAATTCTTCTTTTCTTATATCGAACCCTCCCAGCTAATAGAGGCTGTGATGAAATCACGTTCCAAATCATTTGGACCAGATGGGATTCCAGCACGATTTATTAAACTTTGCCTCCCATTAATCCTAGCACCTCTACTCCATATTTATAACTTTTCTCTCCAGAACTCAATCTTTCCATCCGCCTGGAAAAAAGCTACTGTCCTTCCCCTAAATAAAGTTCCTAATCCAGCATCCGAAAATGACTACCGACCCATCTCACAACTTTCCAATCTTTCTAAACCTCTAGAGAGAATAGCTCAAGACCAGATATCCTCATTCCTTGAACAGCATCTTAATCCTTTTCAGTCAGGCTTTAGAACTGGCTTTTCCACACAATCAGCTCTTGCAAAAATCACCTCAGACATCCACCAAGCTATGGACCATCATAAAATCACCATCCTCATCCTCCTTGACTTCAGCAAAGCCTTTGTTACCATTGATCACAACCTACTCCTTTCCAAACTAGCTAATAACTTTTCCTTTTCTCATAGTGCGACCAGATGGATCCAATCCTTTATTTCTGACCGCACCCAGATAGTCCAAATTCCTAACCTTCCCCCTTCCTCTCCCCTCCCAATCACCTCTGGTGTGGTTCAGGGCTCCTCAATATCACCTTCTCTATTTAGTTCCTACATTAATGACGTTTATCCCCTCATAAAACATTGTTCCTCTCATTTTTACGCGGACGACTCACAAATTTACCTTTCCTTTTTCCCTAGTGAACTGCAGGAAGCTATCGCAAAGATGCAAGCTGATCTTGACACAATATCCTCTTGGGCCTTTGCTAATAAATTGAAACTGAATGCTAGCAAATCCAAGGCTATTGTGTTGGGCTCCAGGGTCCTTCTCAACTCGTTACCTGGAATCCCTAATTTCTCTATAGACTCCAATCCCATAAACTTCCACAACTCCGTTACGAACCTCGGCATTGTCTTTGACCAAACCCTTTCCTGGAAAGACCATGTTTCCCTAATTATCCGCCGAACAATTTCCACTCTTCGACTCCTAAACCGCTCCCGTAAATTCCTCCCTCAATCAACTCGTCAACTATTAATTACCTCCCTCATATTCCCCCATTTTGATTTTGGTAGTGTGGTGTACGGAGGCCTCTCTGCATCTCAAGACGCAAGATTGAAAAAGCTCATGAACTGTTGCCTGAGATTCGTTCTAGGGATATCACGTCATGACCATGTATCTCACCACTACACAAGATTAAAATGGTTATTTCCCTCCTTCCGAAGACAATACTTCCTGGGTTCGTTCCTTTACAAATCACTTTCCTCTCAGTCACCTCCCTATATCCTGAAAGCATTAACATTAAAATCATCAGTGAGTTCCCGCAAAACCAGATCCCGTTCCTCAGACCTCTACCTAACTTCCTTTAACACAACATCCTTCAAACGCTCCTTTATTTCTAGAGCTTCGAACTTCTGGAACTCCCTCCCTTCCATCATTCGCCATTCCTCCACTTATAATAGCTTCAAATCACGTCTTTTCGTTTACTTATTAGAAACTCAATCTAATAGTCACATCAATGAAGAAAATATGTTTTAAAATGAAGTATGAATATTCAAAGCATAATATTGATTTGTACAGAATTACTTTAGTACCATTGCACTAAATTTGTATAATTGGTTTCAGCATAATTATATTATTTATCAGACAAGATACATTATTTTTCCGTATAATTTATATTTCTTAGCTTTGTCTACCGCATTCTTTTGTTGAATATTTTTTTGTTTTTTTTTCCTAATTTGTTTTTGTAGCTTATTTTCAATTTCGAACCTTAAGATTTAATTTGTTTTTCGTGTGATATTTTAAAACATGTATTATTAATCTTATTACTTTATGTTGTAATTTAAGTTTTTTTTCAATTCCTTAATTTAATTTAAATTGTATTTCCTTGTCTTTATTATATTTCTAAATTATACATACGGCAGCTAGGCCGCCAATAATTGTTCATTATAATTATTCTTAAGGGGCAATGGCCCCAGAATAAAATTTATTTTCATTTTCATTTTCATTTTTTCATTTTCATATGCATTGAGATATAATTACAAATGATTTGACTTCTAAATAGGCTTTCAAAATAAGGATATTTCCGAAGGATATATGTTTACAACAAGGAAAGGACTTCTGATATTTTGGTCATAGCCTCTAATCTTTGTTAGGAATCGTGTCGTTAGTAGGGGATATTCTTCATAACTCGTTGTTAACTTTTCCTCGGAGGAAATTCCACATTTCTCTGTGAGACCCGACCCGGCCGAAACTGGAATTATTTTCGGAATTCATTTTTTTTTCTTTATCATAAGGTTCAAAGCAGGATCCTACGTTATAGAAAAACCAGATCTTTCAAGACCTTCAAGCTGCTTTGATCGGAAGAATCTCTTTGAAAGAGATGTGGACCTTTGAAGGGTGATTTTCAGACTTTATGGCTTATGTATTAAGTTGATCTTACCTATAAATCACATGAAATGTTACATAAATTTATTATTGCAATCACAACAATTTTTTTTTTTTAATTTATTGAAGTTTACAACTGTACAAATATACATCAACTAGTTTACAACAACATGCCAAAAATTGAAAAGAACTACCCATCAGTAGCACTTTAATAAAAAATCTACACAAGAAGGTCTTCAGACGCCTCGGAGGATTATCGGGAATTGAGTGGGAAGCAAGTTGAGAAACTAGTGAATTTGAGTGGTTATGGGGCTCATTTTGAAAGGATTGGTATCTGGTTTGGGCTAAATCCGCAACATATGGAACATTAAGATCTCTATGGATAAGTTTATTGGTAACTGAATAAGGAGCATTGAGGATTTTTCAAAGGATTTTGGATTGCAAGGATTGGATACGAGATGAATTGGATGGTTTAGTGGAGCCCCAAAGCTCAACTCCGTACATCCATATAGATCTAATCACAGTCATGTATATAAGTCTTTTGTAATTAATTGGGAGCTTTGAACGTTTGTCTAACAAATGTTAAAGTAATCTGTAACGACGGGCAGTTGTCGTTTTAGTCTTGTGTGTGGATTCCAAGTGGAGACGTTTGTCCAAGTGGAGTCCTAGGTAGCGGATCTGTTCAACTGGGATTAGTGGAATATCATTTAAGGATACTGTAGGACAGGAAGTCGTAGGTTTACGACTAGATAGATAGATTTTTGAGTTGTGTCACTTTTGAAATACATAAGCGATATGTTCTTTTAATTTTTAATTTAGTAATTTTCCAGTTTTTTTCATGTATTCAGCTCCACAGTCATGATACTTCATCGCATACACCCTTATTTTTTGGAAAGGATCTGATTTGTCTTTTGGTCAAGGGAAATAGGGTATTCCTTTAAAGTTTCCCAATATTCAGACGGTTTTTTTGTTCTCATTGGAAAAGGGGACAATAGGAAATATTTATCTGGCAATTTAATCGTAAATTTGGATTGTTTATAAGCGATTTTACTATTTTTAAAGCTCTACTAAACCATCTAATTTATCTCGTATTCAATCCTTACAATTCAAAAACTTTGTAAATCTTCAATACTCATTTTTTTTTTCACAAACAAACTTATCCATAAAGATTTTGTAGCTATAATCCTTATGCTACATCATTCCCAGCTTTAACTTTAGAATGCAATCGATATTATTTCTTGGAACTAGTATATTTTTGTTCTTTATACACTGCACATATCAGTATTAATAATTGTTAATTTTTATTTTTAAATATTTCAATTTTCTTTTTACATGGTGTTGAATCAGACTTGTTGAAACTTTTTCCTTATTGAATGATATTTTTTAAAGAAGATTAGACTGTCAAGCCTGTCCGAACATGACGGATAAGGTCGGAGAATCAAAAATAATTTTTGAACTTATATCTTAAATGTGCACCATTAAAGACTATTTTTAGTAAATTATTGGATTATTTTATATGCAACTATAATATTTTAGAAAATTTAATGTTATTTTCAAGAAAATACTCTCCCGTTGGGATATATTTGTATATTTCGATGGCACAAATTTCTTCTGAGAAAAAAAGACGGCGACTTAATATTTTTTGTTTCTGGCATTGCCAGTTAGTTTTAAAAATGTAAATGATCTCATTAAACATCCCTTAGTCAAAGTAAGCATTGACTAATTGAACAAAACAAGCAAGTGGCGAAATTTTAGAGATTATTCTGAATTTATGAAGTAAACGCATAATTGCTTACATTTTTCTGTTTATACAAATATTTTTTTCTGTTTTTTTTTTATCTTGTGTATACCATGTGTTGTTAATTTAGCCCAAACCAGAAAGGTACCAATTCTTTCATAGCAAACTCTACAAAGATTCATATCAATTAGTATCAGAACTTGCTTTTCATCCCATTCCAGATAAACCTCCGATGCGCCTGAAAAGAAGACGGCCTCGGGACCTTCCAATATAGTACTTCATTATATAGAACCTTAATAAGTTCTACCAATGGGTAGTTGCTTTAAAAACAATTGTCGTGATATTGTTAGTTTCATCCCATTTACTTGATGCATTTTGTTTTAATATTGTACACAGTTGTAAATTTCAATAAATAGCTAGTTTAATAAAAAAAATAAAATACTTGAAGTATACTATGATGGCATAGGAGGATCAATACAAATAGGATTGATGATTCAATTGTCACTTCTAATTAAGGTTTTAACCTACCTGCCCCCTTCCCCTTCTCACGATGGATATATTTCAGTTATCTCTTAGATCTCCTAAGGTGAGTACTAATGTTTGATTTCTTGTCTTACATTTTTAAAAACTTGAGTGTATATATACCATGTAACATAGTACTGATGTGTTGAAATTTTTTTTTTTTTTTTGTTTTAGAACTGAAGATGAATGTTCAGCATTCGAAACTACGATTCTAATAAAATAATCCGAATAGAAGTGGCAATTAATTCATCAATCCTAAATATATTGATTCATCATTATTTAAATAATTCATCAATTTATATATTATTATTCAAAAATATTTAATTTAAACTAGTTTCAATATGATATAATAATTTGACTAGATAGTTCATTATATTATGCCTTAATCTACTTTCAGTCCATCTCTTATATCTGATTCACAATTAACGCGGTAATTAGAAACAAAAGTGAGCCAAAAATATAATTAAGTAGCTAATAAGTTAAATGGAAAAGCTGAGAACAAACACTAAACTATCTATTAGATCCCTGGCTAAGACCCAAATACTTCTTACAGGAAAATTAAAGACGGGCAGATTAGCTTGGAATAAAAATTTCATTAGCCTTCCTAAAGCTAGCTTGCATTACTCAACTCGTTCTTTTAATTCTTGGGATTTTTCTCTTTCTCTGTTATTTTATTTTTCTATTTCCTCGAATTTCTCTGATTTTCCCCTCCGGATATTAAGACACGCGTTTATTCGACGCCTAATTCGAATTTAATCTTGTTTTAATTTTCTTCCCCCTAGGCGGCGGCCTTTTGTCTTTACTAACTTTTTAACTGGATTGCTAACTTTTAACTAGTTACTCCTGAAAAGTTTTGTTTGAAAAACAATTGTGCTAAATTAATCGCTTGTTTAAAAAAAAAAAAACAAAAAAAAAGAAGAACGAAGCTATTTTTAAACACATTGAGTTTTAATTGAGCCTGAACTTAGAGCACAAGAGACCGAAAATAAATTGTTTCAATATATGTTGAATTATTTACTGTATTGAACGTTTCTACGAACACATTTTATATCTTAAAATAATTTCTTGATGTATACATATACATTTTTATTATAAACCACTTTTTTATTTAATTTTCTTTTGACCTTTCGTTCCCGAATGACATGGAAATCTTATTTACATCTGACTCTTTATTGTACTTGTTCTTTCATAATTTTTTTTAACACTAAAATTAAATCAATGCAACTTTATGATTTTAAAATTAAAAATATAAAATATACCTATTTGTTTTTAATCATAATACTCTCGATTAGAATTAGTGATGTGAATCAGAAAAAAAACTATAGATCTTTCATATCGACTAGTTGTTGAGCTCTGAATAACGATACACGATATATTGGTGAATAAATATATCTATATATCGTAATTTTTATTTTATTTATTATTATTTTTATTTTTTTTGAATTTAGGTAACAGCATCGAACCACTGTTTTACCAAATTCGTTAAACCCACACCAGATCTATAAACTCTTGCAGATCAATTCCGATTTCTTCACTTTGAATTTCACATTTATTTATTTTTTTAAATTATTTATTGAAATTTACAACTGTATATACAATATAAAATATAATACATCAAGTAAATGTGATGATAATTATAAAAACAACACGTCACTTGTTTTTTAAGCAACTTCCCATTGGTAGCACATATAAAGGTTCTGTATAATGAAGTACTATATTATAATGTCCCGAGGACATCTTCTTTTCTGGCGCCTCGGAGAGTTATCTGGAATGGAATTAGAAGCAAGTTGTGACACTAATGGATTTGAATGGTTGTTGAGTTAGCTAGGAAAGGATTGATATCTGGTTCGCGCTAAGTCAAAACCGTAATGTATATTAAGATCTGTGTGGATTAGTTTATTCGTAACAAAGTAAGGGGCATTTAGGATTTTTCTAAGGATTTTAGATTGTAAGGATTGGAAACGAGATGAATTGGATGGTTTAGTGGAGCCCCAAAGCTCAACTCCGTACGTCCAAATAGGTCTAATCACAGTCATGTAAATAAGTCTTTTGTAATGAATTGGGAGCTTTGAACGTTTGTCTAGTAAATGTTGAAGTAGTCGATAATAACGACGGGCAGTTTCTTGTCGTTTTAGTCTTGTATATGGATTCCAAGTAAGACGTCGATTTAGTCTTAGGATTTATTTTGATTCTCCATTTTTGACACTATTCTTAAAGTTGTATGATATGAGATTGGAGTGTCTGGGAGGCAATGAAGGGATTATTGTTTACTGATAACACACACGTGTCATCAGCGTAAGTGATGAGGATGGTGCTAGAATAAATTTTACATTTATAAACTGTAAGGAGATTTAACAGAAGTTGAGATCAGTTTCAAAATGGATTTTGTTTTTTATACTCATATTTTCTTATTTCCTATTCCCAAATGTGAGAATGTTTGTCAGAGATTGACAACATTACTTTCAACATTCATTTATTGTTTTAAATACTTACTTATTACGTAACACTACAGGCCGGTGTGGGCTTTGGCTTCCTGAACAATGTCCTGCCATGTGCCTCTATCCTTAGCCTTCCGTTTCCATGCTGCAACGCCGAGGGTCCCTAGAACTTCTTTAAGGTCCTGTAGCCATCGTCTTCATGATCGGCCAACTCTTTTATTGGAATGAAGCAATCTAAAATAATAAAATAATAAAATTTAATATTCTATACTATTATATATATATATATATATATATATATATATTTTTTTTTTTTTTTTTAATGAAAAATAATCTTTATTTATCTGGGACACCTTTTCCCCTAAGAATAATACAAAAGTACAATAAAAAGGTATTATTGTCTGGCTGCGTATATATCAGGCAGCAATTTATATAGAATGTAAATTATATACATATAAATATATAGGGTGAAATTTTAGATTTAATAACAAGTCTTTGGGTTTATATAAGAAAAACAAAATAAGTAAATAACAAAATTAAAATAAAGTAAAAAAGAAATATTCTAACACTAATATATTATTACATAATTTCGGAAGATTGATAATTGAGGAGGTAGATGAAAAAATTATGTTTAAAGGAAGTAAGAGAAGGAGCATCGCGGATCGTAATGGGTATGGGATTCCAAAATAAAGCTGCACGATTAATAAAGGATTTTTCAAAGGAAGCAGTTCGATGAGAAGGGATATACAAATCTATAGGCTGGGATCTAGTGTTCAAAAGATGAATGGAAGAACGAAGGGCAAGGATGTCGTAAATGTACGAAGGTTTTTTGGACTTTAAGCATTGGAATAGAAAGGAACCAAGGAAGTATTGTCGCCGAAAACTTGGATAAAGCCACCTCAACTCGGAATACCAGCAAGTGATTTGAGAACGCCTGGGGATCCCAAAAATGAATTTTATAAAGGAGTTCATTAATCTTTTCAGCTTCATTTCAAGCTCGCCAGACAGTCCTCCTTATACTAAGCATCCATAAAAGGATTAAAGGACAAGCCAATTTTTGTTTGTGATCACTAACCGCAAAAACTACTGAACCGATATGTACTAAATTTGAACGACATCATCTTTATAGCTCTAGGAAGGTTCAGCAATAGTAAGATCCACTGTTTTTATTTTTTTTTATTAATTTAGTTTAAAAAAAAACAAAAAAAAAAACGATACGTTACCTACTTTAGTTTTCATAAATCTACATTATCAATAACTGAAAGATGACTGTACATACTAATGTAAGTATATACCTATGTGAAGAACATGTGCCATGTAGCCTTGCTTTGGTTTTTGGTCTAAACTGAGATAATCCGGGTGTCCCTCAGGAGTCATAAGACAATGCATGTACCATGATAAATATTTTGCTGGATTATTTTTAAAATGATTCCTTCACCGAACGCACTTGTCAAAATTGGTTTGCCAAAATTCGTTCAGGAAATCTCTGACGCTCCACGGTCTGGTCACCCTCAGGAGCTATTGTCACAATGACAAAAAATTGATTCAACTCTATACTGTGCGCAATTAACAAAGTCAATTAATCAATAAATTATTTTTTTTCTAAACGCCCAGAACTGGCAAATCGAAACGGTGTTGTTTTCCACCAAGACAACGCAAGGCCTCCACACCCAGCGTTGGATGGGACCTTTTGCCCCATCCTCCATATGCTCCCTGCTCCAGGTGACTACCACTTATTCCGGTCTCAGCATAACTCCATGAATGGAAAGCAATTCCAAATCGAACAGGACATCAGAAACCAATTGGTCGAACTATGGGACCCTTCTTCTTCGGCTCTACAGTCCATGGTGAACCTTGGCCTCCCTGACAATTAGTCTATCCAAAGCTTTTCTTTTCCAGTCTGTCACGCCCATCTTTTCCAAGTCCTCTTCCACGTCAGAAATCCAGCTCTTACTAGGGCGCCCTCTTCTTCTCTTTCCAGGGAAGGTCGCCTGGAAACCTTTTTTTGCCATTCTTGTGCCTGGCATCCTTTCTAGGTGTCCTAACCAGCTGAAACGTCTAGATTTTATAAGTTATACTATATTTTCACGTTGTATAAGATCTTCTATTTCCTGGTTATTCCTAATTCGCCATGCTCCTTGAGCGTACACTGGGCCAAACACGCGCCTCAATATCTTCCTTTCGAAGATCCTTAATGCTTGCTGGTCAGCTGCTTTTAGTGTCCATGTCTCTGCGCCATAGCACATAACGGGTCTGATAAGAGATCTGCACAGCCTTAGGTACTATGGGAACCAGTTATACTAAATGGTGGGTATATTGCAGATTAAAATAAATTTTATGTCTATTATAATACATTAGACTTTTTATATATTTACAATAATAATTTACAATAGGGCGTAGAAAAAAACAAAACAAGGAAAAACGTACTCAATAAAACTTCAAAAAGAGGAAATGTTTATTGCTAAGCGCTGTTAAAGGGACGAGGGAATAAGAAGTGGGGGGGGGGGGGGTGAGAATGGGTCGTATAAAGAGAGATGGGAGTGGTTATCAGACTGGTGATAGCTTTGTGTTATCAAACCGCCTCTGGGGAACGTTTCCGCCTCTAGCTGGATTTGTTTCCAATTTCATCGGGTCATGGTAAAAAATATACATAAAATCTTTATAGATAAAATATAATGTTATTACTATGGCTGTTAATTATATGGAATAATAACTGAAAAATATGCACATGCATATGCATTGATACTGGGAAAAATACGCAATCAAATACCGAAAATATGCAACTATCTGCATTATCAGAAAAATAAAAAAATCGCGATACTTACCCATGCTTAAGTACAAACTCAAGTTTAAATAACTAATTGTGTTGAAAAGAGGAACATCAGGAAGAAAAACATTAAAAAGCTAATATTAAAAAACAAAAACAAATGTTAAAAACCTTTACTAAAGATAAATAAAACACATTAAACAGGAGGCATTAAAAACGAAAAAAAATCATGACATTAATTTCCAGAAAACTTAAACAACAATCACAAAAAAAGTACTTAAAACTTTAAAACAGAACAATATACATGAAAAATGGAGTTATTTCTTACGGTTTCTAATGAGCGGCTTCTTTTGGTGTTAGTTTTAGAGGAAATGACCATGTGAAAATATCTCATTTAATGACTCAGTATAAAGAGGGGAAAATAAAAATAAATAAGTAAAAAAAAATAATAAAAACAAAAGATCGTAGCGTGGATAGGCAGTGGATAGTTGCTGAGGATTAGCCCCACTACTAGGCCACATGAGTCTCCATAGATAAGGTAACGCTGTAATAACTCAATGAATAATTATTTTACTCACTGTTTAATCATTCAGCTTTGACCACTGTAATTAAATATTAGTCCTGAGCACTTTTCTAACTACAAAAACTTATGAAAAACTCACTAATAAATGAGTTTTTCACAGAGCGATATGAACACGTACTTTATAAAGATGGCGCAAGCGCATAACTTATAAGTTATATTGGTGACAAAGTAAGGAACATTGAGAATTTTTCGAAGGATTTTGGATTGCAAGGATTGGATACAGGATGAATTGGATGGTTTAGTAGAGCCCCAAATCTCAACTCCAAATGCCGAAAATATGCAACTATCTGCATTATCAGAAAAATAAAAAAATCGCGATACATACCCATACTTAAGTACAAACTCAAGTTTAACCCTGGAATACTAAACGTCAATTTAGATACCTTATTGCTAAATCTTCGTCATTGTGACGAACAGTACCTAAAAATAAATTAAGAGGGTTGTAAAGGAAACAAGAAGAACAAATAATTATCAATTTAACATTGTTATTGATGTAATATTAAAAACATGCACATTTTGTTCCGAATATTATAAAAGTGAATCTATAAATAAATTCTTATTCGGACAACACCAATACTCCGCGTTTTTCCAGATCTACGAAGTTAGACGTTTTCCATTCCTTTCCGTTTTCCTCTCTAATTCTTCAAGGCCTGATTGAAGCAGATATTTACTTTAACCTCTCTTTTGTACTTCCGAGCAGCTCTTATCTTCATCAAGTGGTGTTTTTGGAGACTTTCGCTTTCTCTTCTTTCCAGGATCTTGTTTTTTTTTTCTCTCAGGTTTCAATTTCCTCGATTAATTCAGCAGCTTCCTCGGTTTCATGGCAATCTGAATCAGATTCTGTGGAATAATCGGGATCAGAAGACAATTGGTCTATTTCCATATCACTTTCAAAATCAGGCTCTTCTGAGACGATTCCTTCCTTCATTTCCCGCATCACTTTCAAAACCTCTTCTAGGGTAAAATCAATACAGGAGAATTTTAATACACCAATTGTCTATGTTTAGTAAAATCTTTGGTTTTATTGTGCATTGGTTGTGGATACGCATTACGCAATTGAAAGAATGTAGGTATAGCAAAATGAAAGGTATAACAAAACTTTCAAAAATTTAGTAAATCAAAAAATACGATAATTTTGTACAAATAGCTAAGAAAACAATAATATGTTTAAATTTTGTATTTATTTCAAGCTATAAAGTATAAATCAGTTAGCTAGTCAAAAAATATATTAAAAAGTTGAAGTTCTATTACCAGATCGCTAAAATAAATCATATTAGTTATTTATAAAAATGATTTTAAATTGGAATTAAAATAATAGATAAAATGTGTGTACTAATTGTGAAAAAGGTAATTAATAATAATTATTTAACTTGTATTGCTAAACCTTCGTACAGATGCATTGTTACTAAACCTTAGTCGAAATGACGAACACATTTTACTTGTAATACTAAAGCTTCGTCGAACAGACGATGTATGTTTTATTTAGACTTAACTGGTTAAAATACTAAGAGTTCAGCGGTCATTGCTTCTACTAGGTTCAATGGGCACTGAGCTGGGGAAAGCATTGCTATAACCTCAGCCTCTCAACTTTACCCACAAAGGTAATACCAACAATTTTTCGGCACAGGTAGTCGAATCGACGAAGGTTTAGTATTCCAGGGTTAAATAACTAATTGTGTTGAAAAGAGGAACATCAGGAAGAAAAACATTAAAAGGCTAATATTATAAAACAAATGTTAAAGACCTTTACTAAAGATAAATAAAACACATTAAACAGGGAGCATTAAAAACGAAAAAAAATCATGACACTAATTTCCAGAAAACTTAAAGAAACTCTCCCGACTTATCCATTCCTCTTATTCACTGTTGTAGATTCGAATAGCAGACAATCACTTTTTCAGATTTTCGAACAAAATAGATCGTTTATTGGGCTTAAAAATAGATTTGAAACGCTCTACACTAAACGACCGCTCTACATCATATAAATATAAAACGTCTCCATCACTCTTGAAAGTCTTATTTGAAAGCTCACCTGCGTACTTTCCAACAAGATCTTTTGTCTTTGAACGAGTGACTTTTGGTGTTTTAGGTTAACACAAAAAAACGTTTACGAATGATATGTCTCGGTGAACACTGTGTGAGAGACTGTAATATAATGATGGAAGGGAAAAGGTAGAATGACGAAAGGTTGAACCCCTATATAGATAAAACATAACTTCATCCATTACTTATCTGAACTAACTAAGCAGAAACCTCTGTAGCTATTCACAATAATGTTATAAAGTTTATTATAAAGTATGACATCATTTCCTTTCTCACTATGGGAGATGATGTAAAAAAAAAAATGAATATAAAAAAATAAATTATCGGGCTTTAACAACCTCAATGTTCCGTATGTTGCTGATTTAGCCCAAACCAGATACCTATCCTTTCATAGTAAACTACATAACCGTTCAAATCCACTAGTCTCTCAGCTTGTTTCCCACTATATCCCTGACAACCTAATGAGGCGTCTGAAAATAAGATGGCCTTGGGACTTTCTAATTTTTTTTTTTTTTTTGGCCCGACTTCCATTGAAGTCTCATACTGGCCAGGGTTGGAAGGTCAAGATTCATTTCGTGGGCCTACCACGAAATAAATTTAGATCCGCCCAGGTGGGATTCGGAACCACGACCTTCTGGTTACGAGTGCGCTTAGACTCTCGCTCCAACTCACTCGGCCATTGGGCCCCCCCCCCCCCCCCCCAGGGACTGGGAAATAATTTTCATGTTATTATGTACATTATTATCATATTTACTTGATGTATATTTTGTTTCTTGTTGAAAATTTCGATAACTGGATAAATACAAGTATTAAATTCCTAGACAAACGTTTCTAGACTCATTTACATGACACAATCTACATAACAGTTATTTATATGACAGCTATTTGGGCGTATGGAGTTGATCTTTGGGGCTTTAGTAAACCATCTTATCCATCTCGTATACAATCTTTGCAATAAAAAATCCTTCGAAAAACCCTTAATGTTCTATACATTGTCATAAATCAACTTATATATAAAGACCTTAATGTTCCATATCTTACTGATTTACCCCAAACCAGATACCTACATATTAGATGTTTCATAGTAAACTAAGTAAACAATTTCAAATCCATTAGTCTCTCAACTTTCTTCCCATTCTATCCCTGACAACCCACTGAGGCGTATGAAAAGAAGCTGGCCTTAGGACCTTCTCATATAGAATTTATATCGAAGTTCTACCACTGAGTAGTTGCTTCACAAGCAATTGTCATGTTATTATGCACATTATTATCACATTCACTTTATGCATATTGAAGGTACAGTTGTTTGAAATTTACAACTGTGCCTTCAATATGCATAGATAGATAGATAAATAAATAAAAAATAAAATAATATAAAAGTATTAGATTCCCTTTGACTTGATACACTCAGTTATGAACATCCCGAGGATCGAACTCTCTTTATCCTGACCTAATCCTTCCATTCCACGTAACGTATCGATGGATTACCTATACATTCTTTATGTCCTCATTCTCTCCCTAATCCAGATCAACGTTCACCCTCAGGAATTCCATTCTTCTTGTTATTCTATCAATGAAACAACATAAGATACCATTCCAACTTTTCTTTTCCTTTTTTAATATTTTTAGGAGGTCATTTCTCTCGGCTTTATTGATATTTATTTAATGTGCCTTTATAACCGTCATTTAATAAAAAAATAAACAATACTGTATTTCACCATGTTTAGTGTTATACTACCAAAATTGTGCTGTGTTGTGAAACCTTTCGAGTTAAGAGAGTCACGTTTTGTATTGAGGTAAACAGCCATTGTAGATAGACACAATGGCTTCGAACTATTCCTGAATCCTTGTTAGTTGATTTGATGGCGAGTTAAGCAATGTCGCTAAACAAAAAAGTCAGTGATTGTTTTTTAAACTCTGATTTTATTTATTTTTTCTATTATAACAAAGTATCACTTGTTTCCGCAATCAATCAAAATAACTGTACTTGTAATTCAATAATCGTCTTCGTATAATTATATCATATATAAATTCAGATTATTAATAAAATCTGAAGTATTAACAATTTATATAGAGGAAAAGGTGTAAATGTGGGCACCCTCTTTTGTTTTTATTTTTAATTTACTTTTTTACTAGACAAACGTTCAAAACTCCCAATTTTCTACAAAAGACTCATTAATATGTCAGTTATCAGACCTATTTGGACATACGGAGTTGAGCTCTGGGGCTCAACTAAACCTTCTTATTCTTCTCGTATCCAATCCTTACAATCCAAAATCCTTTGAAAATTCCTTAATGCTCCTTACTTTGTTACAAGTAAACTTTTCCATAAAGATCTTAATATCCCATATGTTGCTGATTTAGCCCAGACCAGATACCTATCCTTCCATAGTAAGCTCCATAACCACCCCAATCCACAAGTCTCCCAACTTGTTTCTTATTCCATTCTTGATAATCCTCCGAGGCGTCTGAAAAGAAGATGTCCTAGAGACCTTTTAGTGTAGAATTTATTAAAGTACTACTAGTGAGTAGTTTTTCACATGTCATTTACATGCCATTGTATTCACTTTCAACACATTTACTTGTAGTATATATTTTATACAGTTGTAAATTTCAATAAATTTATTTGATTTAAATTTACTTTCAATTTGAAAAATTCTAGATTTTTGTCTTTCAGCAGCAACCATATCAAGTTTCTTTAATGCGAGAAGGCCAAACAATGATTAACATCAATTATTTCATTTCAAAAACGACGATTTACAAAAAACTTTTGAAATAGCACCAGAAAAAATAGGGTATAAATATGAGTGATACCCTATAAATATGAGATACCCTTCTTCAAAAAAGTCACCAAAAAAAAATTTAAAAGAGGACAAAACAATATAGAATGGTTGAGAGTTTGTTTATTATAGGATAAAAATATATTAACAGAAATTACAAACACAACTGGCTGTTCCATCCGCGGTTGCGTCTTGTTAGGTATCAGTTGACATCTAGATTGGTATCACCATAGCTGTCCACTAGGGGAAGGTAATTGTAGTCTGATGAGTCCAATGATGAATCGTATCGTTGCCTGAGTCGAATTTTCTTTTTTTGAAGACCTTTTGTCTTCCCGCCCATGCCCCCTGGCCGGTATCTTACCCCGGGGAAAATGTCTTTTTTAAACCACTTTTGTCAACTGACTTGGTCAATTGATTCTTGTGTGTGTGTGGTGATCCGTTGATGAGGCTGGACCTAACTGCTTCAGGTCCACGAGTAGTGGTTCTCTTCTTAATGTTGGGAACAGGAGATATTTCGAACGGAGATATAGCCCTTGAAGTTGCCGGAGAAATAGGGTACTATACTTACACCAAAAAAGGGTGCCCATATTTACTCCAACCCTACCTAAGAAAGATGGCCGCTCTCACACGTAACCTAAAAGCGTGAGCGACTGAAGGTGTGCTCCAAAAAATAGCTTAAGATCTCCGCTTTCTGGATATCACTATGATATTATTTTGAACTGAACATAAGAACATGAAAAAAAACAAAAAATATTTACACCTGTGCCCATTTTTTCACCTTATCCTTTATATATATTTTTATATATTAATTCAAATTTACAACTGTATATTAATAAAATACAAATACATCTAGTATACGGGTTGATAATGCTCGTAATGGCATGTTAATTGCATTTAAAGCAACTACCCATTGGCAACACTTATAAAAGTTCCCGAGGCCATCTTCTAGTTAAACGCCTAAGCGAGTTGTCTGGAATAGAATGGGAAGCGAGTTAAGATATTAGAGGATTCGAATGGTTAAGGACTTTACAATAAAAGGATAGATATCTAGTTTGAGCTAAGTCAGAAACGTAAAGTACATTAAAATCTTTGTATAAGTTTGTTTGTGACAAAGAAAGGAGCATTGATAATTTTTCTAAGGTTTATGGATACGAGATGATTTGGGTGGCTTAGTGGAGCCCCGATGCTCAACTCCATATGTCTAATTACCTAATAATTTAATAACGGTAGTTAGTCTAATTACTGTTATGTAAATGAGTCTTTTTTAATTAATCGGATGGTTTGTGTGTTTGTCAAGTGAATGTTAAAGTAGTCGAAAACGGGCAGTTTCTTGTCATTTTAGTCAAGAATGTACATGTGGATCTGTTCAACAGGGATTAGTGAAATATCATTAAAGGATACTGCAGAACAGGAACTCGTTGCTTTACGACGGACAAATAGCGTAATGGTTATTTTTTGGGATTTATTTATATTTATATAAGTACCTATTTAGTAATAGTCATTTCAATTTTTTAATTTTTTTTTTTTTTTTTTTTTATAACTTACAAAAAACATATTTAGTTCTGAATCGTATTTGTTTTATTTTTTACAGGTAAGTGGATGATTGATTAACTGTGACATGGAAGAATAATGGATAAGTATAACTATTGGTAATATGATATTAAATTTTTTTAGATCATTATTTTTTTTATTTTATATTAACATTTATTAACAAAGGACATGTTTTACCTGTGGCCTAGTTGGTGAAAAGTGATACGTTTTTAGGCCTAGCTCTGTAGGTGTTGTCCGTATCAGAAATTTTCCCGTAGTTTACCTATCACAAATGAAATAGAATATATTATTTATTATATAACATTTGTCTCTAGAACCTACAGTTTAGGAGCTACATTTGTTGTCAGGAATTGTATGCATTAAAAACTGAAAAATATGCACATACATGTGCAAATATACAGGGTGAGTACCTCTCAGTGAAAATAAAAAATTGGGTAAAACTAGATCAAAAATGTAAAAACAATTCGCAGACATCACGTTTCTATTCCAAACCGTTGCAGATACCAGGTATGCAAGTTTAAAATGTCGTTTATTTCTTAAAATATATACACAGTAATTTAAAAAAAAGTATAATATATTTTATTCAAAGTACTGACCCTCGCTTTCTACACATTTTGTCCATCTCTCGGGCAATATATGGATACCATTCCAAAAGAATGCTTCATCTTTATTTGAAATCCATTCATCGAGCCATTTTCGTACGTTTTCGAAATTGTTGAAGTGTTGCTCCGCCAATGAGTGTCCCATCGATGAGAAGAGGTGATAATCAGAAGGCGCCAGGTCAGGTGAATACGGCGGGTGGGGTAGGAGTTCCTAACCAAGCGAAGAAATCGTTTCCTTAGTCAATCTGGCTGAATGTGCAGGAGCGTTATCATGCTGAAGAATGACTTTGGCGTGCCTGTGAGCCCATTCTGGGCGTTTTTCGATCAATAGCGCTCGGTATTGACTGTTTCGCCGGGTTTGAGAAGCTCGTAGTAGACTACTCCCTTCTGATCCCACCACACACACAGCATTGTCTTCTTCCCAAAACGATCCGGTCTTGCACTCGATGTGGATGGTTGTCCTGGCGTTACCCATGATTTTTTTCGTTTGGGATTCTGAAAATAAATCCATTTTTCATCGCCAGTTACAACTCGATGCAAAAAACCCTTTCTTTCGTGGCGTAAAAGCAGCATTTCGCACACAGTTTTTCGTTTTTCCATCTGTCGTTCGTCCAATTCATGTGGAACCCATTTTCCAACCTTTTGAATCTTTCCCATAGCTCTCAGGCGATCGGAAATGGCTTGCCTAGTGACATTCAACTGTTCTGCCATCATTTGTTGGGTTTGGGTATTGTCTTCGTCTAATAAAGATTGCAATTCGAAGTCCTCAAACTTTTTTGGTCGATTTTCTCGTTTTTGATCAGTAACATCAAAATCACCACGTTTGAAACTTTGAAACCAACGTTTACATGTCCTGACGGTTGGAGCAACATCGCCATAAGTCTCAACAAGAATTCGATGACATTCAGATGCCTTTTTCTTTTGATTAAATAAGAAAATCATGACATGCCGCAAATGCTCTTTATTTGGCTTAAAATTAGACATTTTTAACACCAAAGAAAGGTATGATACGTCCACGTAAACGACTTAAAGACAACTGACTTTTGTAAACAAATGACTAACAAACAAAATAGCGTTTAGAGATAAGCAAATCCTTCAATAGGCTAAGAGCGCATTCTATTGGAATTAAAACGACATTTTAAACTTGCATAGCTGGTATACGATAAATCAAAGACTTTTTTGGGGAAACCACGTTTTTTACCATAAAAGCTGTAATATCTCCATTTTTAAAAAATATTTTTCAAACTTTGACCTCATTTTCAGATTTAGCATTAAATTTTCTATAAGAGCAGAGTACATGTAACCTTGAATATAAAAGACTTTCCTTTTAAAAACAGACTCACCTGCCCATAAAATTCACCTCGAAAAGTGGTATTCTTCAACACAATCTGCATTCAGGAGCTATCGGCAAAATTGAAGTCTATGTTTATTGTCATTGGGTTTTAAATCTTACCTTGAAAATATAATAAAATAAATCCTAAATAATAATAATAAATAAATAAATGTAATAACATTGATCTGGTGTCGCTATTATTGAATGTTTTCCTTAATTTTTTTTCATATATATCCGTTCATTCATCGTACAATCATCATACAATGTTACTAGTGGATATGGTATCGACTAACTAAATTCTAGCAATTCTAGTACACAACTGACCTGGGGAAATTTTGAAAAACAGTTACAAGTTTTAAAGGGGATTCCCAAATGCTTTTTATACCTTCATCTTTGGGAATACCACAAGTTGGGAATCCTCCATAAACCTTGTAACTGTTTTTCAAAAATTCCCCTGCTCAGTTGTGTACTATAATTGTTAGGATTAAGTTAGTCTATTCCAAATCCACCAATAGCATTGTAAGTAGTTTCATACTCCTCTATATTCTGTAATTATATATATTTTTTATTATTCTAACACATGTTGTTATATATTTATATTGTAGCTAACTTTATGTTTTGAAATAACTTGTATAACTTATATAATTTTATTGTAACCTGTTTTTCACTGTAGGGCATGATTATGAGAACAATATAGTCTCGAAACGTCCCCAAAATAGTTGTTTTTATTTATTGACTGAACCTCAAGAACCTTACTAAACACACATATATATATATAATCGTATAAAATATTTTTAATTTATAAGAAACTTTACAAGAAAATTATTTAAAATTTAATATTAGACAAAAAGAAGAGTTTTGCAGAAAGGTTTGAATATAAGAAAACACTGATCGTTGCTAGAACCTCTAACTGCGCTTCCTTTATGAACACCTCCTCACCCTCTGGGGGCTATCTCACTGCTATTAACATTTTTATGTA
The DNA here is from genome assembly GCA_003667255.2 of Euschistus heros. NCBI lineage: Eukaryota > Metazoa > Arthropoda > Insecta > Hemiptera > Pentatomidae > Euschistus > Euschistus heros. The sequence continues at coordinate 2,007,633 of RCWM02000182.1, read as the reverse complement.
TAATGGCCTGTTTTATCTGTTCAGCAAATGTCCTGAGGATAACCTGTCCATTGTGTCTTTAACGGTAGTCCTGGTATTATGGTATACCTACCTACCTTAAGGTCAGGATATCTTCAACATCCATAGGATAATGCCCAAGCATATCATTCATGATTTGTACTTAAAAAAACATTAGTTAATATCTACAAAATTACTTGTTATAAATTAATATCTTCATATTAGGCCAAAATTGTCCACTGGAGTGGCTGGAAAATAATGCTGGCTTTCTTTTAATTAGCCTGTGTAATAAACTGTTTATATAACAGATTTAACAGATTTTTTTCTTTTATGGATGACAATATTTGTTATTCATCTTCTAATATTTTTTTCACCTCTGTAACATTTTACTGCATGAAAATAATTCAGCCTTTACTCGCAACTTTGAAAATGATAGATGTATAATTTTATTTTATAAGTCCAAACTCGGTCGGAGAAACATCGACTCACACATCGACTCGATGAGCCAGTAACCTTAATGGGGCGACGTGAGAGTGCACTGTTTAAGTGGTTAAAAAACTTTTGAAAGAATGCAGCCTGGAAGACAAGTAGTTTCGTGACAAATCCCCTGAATGACGATGTACAGGGTGTCCATAAAATTCACCTCAAAAAGTGGTATTCTTCAACACAATCTGCGTTTATAAAGTATCGGAAAAATTGAGGTCTATTTTCATTATCAAATGAGAACACCATGTTTTTTCGGCTTTAAAAGTAAATTTCTCTATGAAACAAAAAATCATTATTTTTAACATATCATTCGAAAGCTGATTAAATTTTCAAGTTTTAGTAAGATTTGCAGTTTTGTGGATAGTTTTTTCGAAAATCAGTGAGCGTTGAAGTAATATAAGACATTGTAACTTCCCTAAATAAGGTGAAGATCAAGCTGTTCTTTAGATCTCAAGTTTGTAAAATTCAAGGTTACACGTACTCTGCTCTTACAGGAAATTTAATGTTAAATCCAAAAATATTTAAACAAAATGGAGATATTACAGCTTTTATGGTAAAAAACGTGGTTTCCTCAAAAAATGTCTTTGATTTATCATATATCTGCAACGGATTGGAATAGAAAAGTGAGGTTTGCGGCATTTTTCTACATTTTTGATCCAGTTTCATCCAGCTTTTTTTTCTACACTAAGAGGTACTCACTCTGTATAGTCCAGTCAATAAACTTATTGTAGAGTGCATGAAATATGCGATTATTTTTGACTTCATACCTTCCTTAGAAGTAGTTAGAAGGTAAACATACTAAAAGTCCCCTGGGGAGTGAGCTAATGGTGGGGGGGAGGGTAGAAGGTCTCAGGGCTTTTCGATTATATCTCCAACTCGAAGAGAATATGCTACAGATCTAAATTAAAGATAATTAAGTTTCCTATAAAATTGTTTATATACATATTTGTCGAACTTCCAACGGTTTTCGAGATATACGTTATTAGGGTAAGTGCACTAGTAGTTGACAGTGGAGTTAGTTGACAGTTTGATAATAAATGTTTCATAATAACGTTTCTGTTTGCAATTTTGTTTCGTTTTAAATTTTGGCGGGTAGTTTAGTTATTTCTGTATGCAAAGTCATGACTTCCTGGACACCAAATTTGTTGTCAAAACTCCAGTTCCGTTGACTAAACGCCTCCATCCTTATACAATCGGCTAAGGTTGCTCTGGTATGTATTCTGTTTTTTCTTTATCAAATGCTTATATATGTCCAACTTATGGATATACTTTAGAATAATAGGTATCTCTACTACATTGTGCTAGAATCTTGTGGTTATAGATGAAAATTAAGAGGATTTTATAGGGTTTCATCTACTAAAATATATTCAGAACCTATTGTTTAGTGTTTGACACCTCTGTTAATTTCTAGATATTTCTCATTTCTCGCCTTCTTTATTGAATGTGTGTTTTTTGCATAGGACAAATCAGGGTTAGAGGAAAGAACCAGATTTGGCTAATTTAGAGCTCAAAATTCAGTAGTTGACAGGGGGTGGGGTGTCGACTACTAATGCAGCATCTATCAACTACTAGCACAGCACGGAATTAGCTCCCTCATTTTTCTTCTTTTTTTTCAGTTTTAAATAGCACCAACAAAAAAAAACAAACTCAATTATGAGCCTCAGCAAATGGAGAAGGCCCTTGATGACGTCAAAAGGGGAATTTCTGTTGCAGCAGCAGCAAGAAGCACATCGATAACTAGTACCCTGTCAACTACTAAAAATTGGCATCCTGGGCGTGCCAACTACTACTAATGGAAAAGGTGATTTGGAAAATTAAAACTTTTTCAACGTTCTATTAATACTATTTCAAATTAAAAAAAATAGAATAACGAAGGGATTTGCACGTATTTGAGGAGGGGAGAAAGAAATTTGTCACATTATCAACCGAGAAAATATTGCTTAAAACGTGTGATATCTTTCTAAAAGTGTTAACTATTAGTGTAATTACCCTAGAGATAATAATATCGTTTAAAACCAATTCAGATATTTGTTTAAATGGCCAGATAGGAACAGAAAAATCCAATTATTCATAAGAAAAAACCCAAAACATTTAACTTTCCTCGTCCATCTCCTTCCACTATAAGATACATTTCAGATATCTATTAGATCTCGACAGGTGAGTATCAACATATTTGATTTCTCGTGTTACTCTTTTGAAAACTTTAGAATATATAATTCATGTGACAAATACTAGTGCACTTACCCTAAAGCTCGATAATTTTCGAGAAGAAAAATATTTTCACCTCATTTTTTGTCAAACCTTTGCTTCAATTGCCAAAAACGTGTATTAATGATATATTATGGGAGAAATATCTGTCAATTTAAAACAGACACGTTGGGGATTTAATATGTGCGAATGAGGAGTTGAGAAGATATCAGTATCTATATAGAATGATATATAGGATTGGCACAGAGGGTTCGTGGGTCAGTTTCGCAATATCCATGAAGATACATTATTCAGGAGGCTGTGAATTATAAGATGGGGATGAGGATAAGATGGTGGGATTGGCTAAATATTTGATGACGTGGCTTCTGAGAGCGATGGTCATGGAGTCTGCTCTGATGAATACGTATTGACCATGTGGGATAGTGGCGTAGTTACGTTTGATCTTAACCTCTCATCCGTATGAGAAATAGGTGCTTTCATGGTTTTTGATTAATCTTTAAGTAGTTATGATTTCGTTACATTATGGAATACCATACAATGGGTAAGGGCGGAAGATAAAAATAGTGAAATAATTACTGATTGGCCGAGTAGTCTGTAAAGCCGACCAGTCGGCTGCTTTTCTAGTCGGCGATTTGTGGGAAAAAAGCCCCGAATATTCGACTATTTGTATTCATTTATATATCTTTCCTTGAAAATGAGTTACTGTACTATAGCGCTCTTACTCAGCCTCCCCTGGGTTTTTTCACACTAGTGACGCAGCTAAGAGAGAAGAGCTGGGACCTCTCTGTGCCTGGCTTGTCCCTCCAACGTGGAGGAACGGGTTTGGTTGGGGAATTCCTAGGACGTGTATATTGTAAATAGAGTATAATTGTGTTTTTAACATTTAATTCAATTTTTCCTTTTCTTTATATATATATATATATACAGGGTGTCCCGAATTTAAATGGCAGAACTTCAGGAACTTATAGAGGACCGAAAAACCAAGACAAAAAGTCCTTTAGAGATTTGCTCGTTTTTGCTTAGTTTTAGAGAAAATCGGAAAAAAAAAGAAACAAAACAAGTTTTCATTTTTTTACTTATTTATTTACATTTATATTTATGTTATGTTCTTTTTAATGTAAATATTGCTCATAATGTTATCCTCTTGCACCAATACAAGCATTTCATCCTGCACTCACTTGATAAATTGCAGCTAAACATTGTTCTGATGATATTTGGTGCACTGCTTCTATGATTCGGTCTCTAAATTTCTCTCTTGAGTTGATTTACACCGAATAAGCTTTCTGCTTCAAGGTTCCCCATAGGAAGAAATCCATGGGATTTCTAGTAATCCAAGGAGTAGTATCTTGGACACCCAGATCACCTGATATGACACCCATGGATTTCTTAGTATGGGGAACCTTGAAGCAGAACTTTTATTCGGTGTCATAAATATAAATAAGCATAAATATAAATGTAAATAAATAAGTAAAAAAATGAAAACTTGTTTTGTTTCTTTTTTTGCGATTTTCTCTAAAACTAAGCAAAACCGAGCAAATCTCTTAAGGACTTTTTGTTTTAGTTTTTTCGGTCCCCTATGTTCCTAAAGTTTTGCCATTTAAATTCGGGACACCCTGTATAATGTTTAGTATGGTTCTTGAGGTTCAGTCAATAAATAAGATAACATATTTTGGCAAAGTTTCGAAACTTTGTTTTTGTTCTCATAATCATGCCCTAAAGTTAAAAAACAGGTTACAATAAAATTTTATTAGTTATACAAGTTATTTCAAAATATAACATTAGCACAATATAAATATATAACAACATGCGCAAGATTGATTAAATGCATATAATTACAAAATATAGAGGAGTAGGAAACTACTTACAATGTTACTGGTGGATAAGGATTGGTTTACTGAATTATAACAATTCTAGTACACAACTGATCTGGGAATTTCGAAAAAAAGGTAAAGGTTGGGCGGGGTTTTCATAAACTGTTGGTAATTCGTAATTTTGTAATATAAAACCTCTTTGAAGTACTACTAATATGTAGTTTCTTTATAATTACATGTCATTGTAATCACACATCCACTCATGTCCTTGAATTATGTATCATATACAGTTTAAAATATCATCAAATTAAATCCAAATTCTATATGTTGTTTTTCATTCTTTTTTTCTTTAATCCGTATCTGTCAAATACATAAATAACAATCAGCCAATGGTTTTCACAGAAATAGAAATAGCATTCTAAATTTAATCCAATCAAAGCGAATTTTCCCGAAAATAGCCCAGACGTCACTAATACCTCTCAGTCCATTGGGCCCATTTCTCTCCTGGAATCCGTTGGTATTTATAAAACTTTATCTAGGTTTATTCAATTAAGAGTTATACAATTATTTACAATGGTTATACAATTATACAATTGAATAAATTCAGATTATTTTTAAGGATTTATTTGGCCGTCCTGTGATAAATGAAGGTTTTTTGTTTAAAATATAAAAAGCAGGGCTAAAACGATTAGGAACAGCTCGTTGTTTTCGACTTCTTCAACTTCTGATAGACAATCGTTGAAATCTTCAACACAGAGCTAGACTGTTTCAAACAAGCCCCTGCACTTAAACGCAGGGGTTTCAAACACGAATTTTTTCGTTCAAATCAGTATAGCCCCTTAACGGTAGGTCTAAGCGATAAATGTTGCTTAAAAAAATATTTTCCATCCAACAAATACTTTCGGAGTTATAATTATAAATGTGCCGAAAACCATGGATTTAACAACAGTACGGGTTTTTAGGCGTCTGGGGTATTATATTATATGGGATATTATAACTCCAAAAGTATTTGTCCGATAGTTGCATAGTTCGATAGTATAAGTCATTAGTTGCATCTGCAAGAGTCATAGACATACTGAAAAAAGGGAAAAGTGACTCTTGGGAAACAAAAAAAGCATTATTTGACTCAATGTTTTCATCAATATTGCTTTACGCTTCTGAAGTATGGAGCCCCAATTATCTTGTGGCAATCGAAACGGTCCAACTTAAATTTTTAATGCGCCTATTTGGTTGGCCCAGGAATACCCCAAACTATATAGTCCGTCTCGAAACAGGAAGAGAACCACTAGGCATGAAAGTGGTAAAAAAGATGACAAATCTATGGACCAAGCTCGAGTTTATGCCAGAAGAGCGACTCCCAAAATTCTGTTTTAATAGACTAAAATCACTAGACAAGGATAAGCCTGAAATAGACTTTAACTGGGTGTCCCAATTTAGAGCAATAGCCGAGCTAAATGCCTTTCCAGAAGAGCTTTCTGTTCACCATACAAACGGACTTCTTCGATACAAAGGCGACATACTGGAAAAAAGCACATAACCAATATTTCTCAGCCGACATTCAAAGAACTCTGAATTCAACTAACTACCCTTTATATAGAATTCTATGCAGTTACAATACTCCCGACCCCGAAACGTACCTTACATTTAAAGTTCATATAAAGAAATTGAAATGTGTCAGGCAATTAAGAGTTGCTAATTCAGAACATATCATAATCAATGGAAAAAACTTTTTTGCTCAAGTCACAAGAAATCTGTATATCTTGCAATCAATTTATCTACAATAGTATACATCACATTCTCCTTCACTGCCCAGCACACAATGAACATAGACAACAATTTCTTCAACAGTTCATCTTAGAATCTTCTGATAACCAAAGTACCCAAACTATCCTCAATATCAACAGTGTAGAGAAATTACATAAAGTTTACTATTACATGATGGGAGTCCAAAATGTGCTAAATCGTTTATCATAGACCATTTTCTATTAAGTGTCTGTTTTCAATTTATCTTTAAAGTGATTTTTTGTTAATTTGTTTTTATTGTTTCTATCATAACACCAGTTTATTCTTCATTTTATTATGTTTTGAAAACCATAATGTATTAGTGAATAGAATTTATTTATTTTATTATTTTTTAAATGATATGTACATTAATTGTAATTTGTAGCCAAGCTGGGCTCTATTTGTATAGGGAAGCCCCCAAAGACAAATAAAAATATCTATCTATCTATCTAAGTATTTGTCCGATTCAAAATGTTTTTGGTTCAATCTTAAAGGTGGGTAAATCTACAATTAGATCCTATATATGAAATTTTTATCAAAATTCTTGAAATACACAAGCTATCACGCTGAAATTCACTTACTTTTGTAAAATACATGTTTTTGTGACACATTATTCGCTATAACTCCAAAACCATTTGTCCGATCCAAAATTTAATATTTTTATCTAAAAGCTAGTTAAATTTACTATTAGATCCTATGTACGTAACGTATAATTTTATAATTTAACTCCGTGAAATACCCACACCAGTCTACTGAACATGTCATCATTTACATAGTTTGCCAAAACATACACATTTAGCGTGCTAGCTTGGGTGGTTTACAGGATTTAATATAATTTACATATATAGCATCTGATAGCGAATTTAATCAGCTTTGAAATAGAAAAAAGAAATTTGGGATCTAACAAATATTTGAGGAGTTAGAGCGACAAATGTGTAAAAAAACACTTGGATTTTACAACAGTACGTTTTTATTAGCGGGCTAGCATGCACATTTTACGGTGTTTGATTAAAACTTCATTTATTGATTCTTATAGTAAATCTAATCAGCTTTAAGATGAAAAAAATTAATGTTGTATCGGACAAATAGTTTATAGAATTATAGCCAAAAGAGTACGACAAACGTGTTTTCGCCGAGCTGTGACACTGACGGCAAGTTGGCCAATTTCTCCATTTTTTCCTAATAACATGACTTCGTGAAAAATGGTCGGATTTCGGATTTTTTTTTTCATTATATAGGTACTAGTTTCAGCTACAATTAATATTTGAGGACTTTCTTCGAAAAAAGCTTCGTTATCGTGTTATAGATAAAAATAACGGGTTTTTTTTTGGCGGTTTTTTGCGTTTTTGAATATGAAGCCGATGGTGCCGTGGTAGCAAACTTCAGATTCGGATTCAGCACCTCAAAAAACATAAAGATCCGTTGAGAATAAAAGTTCCGCAGTTTTTTCTTCGGCAAACCCTTATTTTACTTCACTACAACTAGTAGTAAGGAACGTGTAAAACATGTTCCTTATTGAAAAACCTAAACTTTAGGATATATAAAATTTAATTCAATTACACAGATATTTAATTATAAGTTATTATTCAATTATTGGATATTTAACTGATTGTGAGATACTGTTAATACCACATTGTACAATCTGGGTCAAGTTCCCCTTAGTGACCTCATTACCTGCTCTCAGTTGGGTTAGGGTCGACTCTCGAAAGCAATTATTCTATTTCAAAAACAATTTAATTAAAGGGAGCTCAAACAATTGTTCATACAACAATTGTTAGGGCAAGAAAGCTTTAATCTTAAACTTTATATTGAATTCATTTAATAAGTTTTAACGAATTAGCATAGGCCTTTCTCTTCTGTAATTATTATTTGTCCCTATTTATTTTTGCCTTGATTCGTTGGACAATCAGTGTTTAGGTCAACAATTTTAAGAAGAATTTATTATATTAAATTATGTTATTAATTTATTGTTGGTTAAATAGTAGTTAGTAACTTAATAGTTAAATTTAATATTGACATAGTTATGTATTTTCATTGGAGGTGTTTACTTTTTTGGTGTTACGTTTTATTCTCATTAATTTTGTCACGCTCTCGCTCTCGCTTGAGGTACGCATGATGTTATAGAAGGATAAATACAAGTAGGATTGATGAATTGTAGTTATCTACATGTTCTTTAATTGTTTCTTTTTTATTATTTGGAATGTCTTTGTTGTAGTTCTGATAATGGTCGTATCTATTTGGCATTAGCACACAAATATATTTTTGGTATATCATGCAAACTGCTTGTGACCAACTAGCCACTCAATAAAAATTCTATATTAGAAGGAATTGGGAAGCAAGCTAAAAGTATAATGGATTTGAATAGTTATTAAGGTTTACCATGAAATAATAGGTCTCTGGTTTGGGATAAATTGACAACCTATCTAACGTTATATTCTTTATAAAGGATAAGTTTATTTGTGACGAATTAGGGAGGATTATTAAACCGTCCCAAGAATTATAGATTGCAAGGATTCGATACGAGATGGATTAGATGGTTTAGTGGAGCCACAAAGCTCAACTGCGTATGTCCACATAGGTCTTATTATTGCGATGTCTACATTTAGGAGTCTTTTATACTTCACAGTTTGAACGTTTCTCTAGAAAATGTTTAAGAAGTAAAAATCGCCTAGTAGTTTTTTGGTCGTTTTAGTCTTGTATGTGGATTCCAAGAGAAACGTTATTCTAATTGGAGTTCAAAGTCGCAAATCTGTTCAACAGGGATCTGTGGAGTATTTAAAATAAATATTTTTTTTTCTATCCATTCATTGAACTTTACAACAGTATACAATATAAAAATACAACACATCAAGTAAATGCGATGATAATGCCACTTCTATTGGAATTAGTCTACTAAAAAACTAGTTTCGAATGCTAAATATTCGTCTTCAGTTCTAAAACAAACAAATTTTTTTTTTTTCAAAACATCAGAACTTTGTTACATGGATTATATAAATTAAAGTTTTCAAAAACGTAAGACAAAAAATCAAATGTATTGGTACTGTTGCTGTCTTATCTTCAGAGACTTTTAGAACTTTTTATCCAAATAAATATAGGTTCACTTTTTATATTTATATTTCACACATTACTTTTTTACAATATGTAACCTTCTTATTTTTAACATATGATTTAAAATACATTATGACTTTAAATATCAATCGATATTTTTATATAATTATTAATACGATTTGATACCCTACATTACTCCTCTCCCAGTAACATCAGTATGTTACGATATCAATTTTGACTTTGAGATTACATTGTCATGCCAAAAAAAAAATAAAGAAAACTATCTAAATAAACACTTTTTCTAAACTGAAAATCAATTTTACAAAACATAATTATACCTAACATATTTTACGTATTTCTTTCTAAAAAATAATAAGAATACCATAATAATTAAAAATAAAATGTTAACAATCCACTTCACTCATTACCTATATTAATCACTAGTAGTGGTATATTTCACATCTGATCACTGTAGGTAATGCTGGGGAAACCTGACTCTTCTACCCATTTTTGTTGTTACCTCATTATTGTATCTTTACATTTTCCTTTTTCCTGTTTTCAACAGATTCTTTTTCTTTTCTTTTTTTTTTAAGTCACTTTTTCTTTTTTGACTTTGGAGTGTGTTGTTAATATTCATTCTTCCATTTTTTTTAATGAGCATTCTGTAACACCTTTTCTTCATCTTTTTTAATTTCAATTATAACTATTTCTTCATTAATCGTTTTCTTTTGTTTCAGATTCTAATTTTAATTTTTCTCCTTTCTCTTTTATCTTCTTTGATTCACCTTCTATTATGGCTTTTCTCCTGCTTGTTTTTCCTATTTAGGTCTATATGTTTTTTAATTACTTATTCTTCCTTATTTTTTCTTTAATTTCTGTTTTATTTGCTTCTTCAGCTTTTGTTTTATTTGCTTCTTCATCTTTTTGTTTTATTTGCTTCTTCAGCTTTTGTTATATTTGCTTCTTCAGCTTTTTGTTTTATTTGCTTCTTCAGCTTTTGTTATATTGCTTCTTCAGCTTTTTGTTTTATTTGCTTCTTCAGCTTTTGTTTTATTTGCTTCTTCATCTTTTTGTTTTATTTGCTTCTTCAGCTTTTGTTATATTTGCTTCTTCAGCTTTTTGTTTTATTTGCTTCTTCAGCTTTTGTTATATTTGCTTCTTCAGCTTTTTGTTTTATTTGCTCCTTCAGCTTTTTGTTTGATTGCTTCTTTAGCTTTCTATTTTATTTGCTTCTTCAGCTTTGGTTTTATTTGCTTCTTCAGCTATTTGTTTTATTTGCTACTTCAGCTTTTGTTATATTCGAAAGCTCAAACTGGGCCTCAGCTTGGCAAAACCATATTTCGGGCCTTTCCACCCAGAACGGGGGCAATTTTATAGCTACCCTGTCTAAATGTAAATTGGTTTTGTGCTCACCTTTTTCGCCATCATCACCATTTTTACTCCCGTCTTGTGGCATCGTGAACGTCGGGGTCACCAAATTGTTAACGTCGGGGTCACCAAATTGTTGCTGTCTTATCTTCAGAGACTTTTAGAACTTTTTATCCAAATAAATATAGGTTCACTTTTTATATTTATATTTCACACATTACTTTTTTACAATATGTAACCTTCTTATTTTTAACATATGATTTAAAATACATTATGACTTTAAATATCAATCGATATTTTTATATAATTATTAATGTGATTTGATACCCTACAGTACTACATAAGGAGATCAAACAGATATCTGAAATATATCAAGAGTGGATGAGGAAGGGCCAGGTTAATTTTTTTGGAATTTACCTTGACATTTTCCCAATGACTAATTGGATTTTTCTGTTCCTATTGGAAACAAATTCAAAATAGAGCTATTGGATATGTTTATCTGGTCATTTAAACAACAATCTGATTTTAGTCCAGTCAATAAACACATTGTAGAGTGCAAGAAATATGCGATAATTTTTGACTTCATAGCTTCTTTAGGAATAGTTAGAAAACATACTAAAAGTCCCCGCCCCTGGGCGGTGAGCTAAGGGTGGGGGGAGGGGAAAACGTCCCAATTTTGTTTTTCGATAGTATCTCGAAAACGGTGGACTCTAGAAAAATATGCTACAAATCAAAATTAAAGCTCATTGAATTCCCTATAAAATTAATTATATACGTATTCGTCGAAATTCCAACAGTTTTTGAGATATACGTTATTGAGAATCGATAATTTTAGAAATAAACAAAATTTTTACCTCACTTTTTGTTAAACACTTGCTTCAAATACCATAAATGTATGTATGAAATTAAAGTAAATTAATTACTCTACAATCTTGATTCTGACATTTTTTCTGAAAAAAAAACGATTGTGGAAGGTACTAGAAACAAAAGTTTGACAAAAAGTGAGGTGACATTTGTTTTTCCCGAAAATCATTTTCAATACGAATAGCACGTAAACGATTTGAATTACGACAAATTAGTATATAATCAATTTTATAGGAAATTTGATTAGCTTTTATGTTTGTTTGAAACATATTTTTCTAGAGTCAACTGTTTTTTGAGTTATTACCGAAATAACAAAAAAATTAACTTCTCCCTTCCCCCCTTCCCCCCCACCGCTAGCTCACCCCCTAGTGGTGGGGACTTTTAGTATGTTTACCTTGTAACTATTGCTAACGAAGCTATGAAGTTAAAAATTATCGCATATTCCATGCACTCTACGCCCATCATTTCAGCACTCATTATCTGGACTATTTGGTTTTGAACGGTTTTATTATTTCTATTGATTCATAAATATTTAATAATTTAATGCTGTACGCTCTAGCTCTGTTGGTGCTGCTCGAATTAAAAATTTCACGACAGTTTTCTGATCAGGAATTCGATGGAAACTATTTTTGTTTTATAGCATTTGTCTCTGGGACCTACCGTTCAGCAGCTATATTGATTTGAATGAAAAAGTCAGGTTTTGTCTACATTTTATAAGTGTTGGACTTTTTTGACTAGTTCTATATCTGTCTTTGGAATTGAAAATATTCCAACAGTTTCATTATCAGAAGCAGTAGATTATAGATAAATATAACCATGATATATTGTTTTTACCAGTCAGGGGGGAATTAATTTGTATTTTTGTTTTATTTATCTATTTCTTTATTGAAACTGTTTAAAAAAAAAGCATGCATAAAGTAAATGTGATAATAACGTATATTAAAACATTGCAATTGCTTGTGAAGCAACTACCCACTGCTAGCACTCGATAAAAGTTCTATATGAGAAGATTCGGAGGCCATTTTTTTTTTTTTTTTCAGACACCTCAGAGGGTTGTCCGGAATCGAATTCAAAGCAACTTGAGAGAGTAGCAGATTTGAATGGTTATGGAGTTTACTATCTAACATTTCGATTATAATGGATAAGTTTATTTGAGACATAAGAACCATTGAGGATTTTATTATGATGGATTTTGGATTGTGAGGATTGGATTGCTAAAGGAAGTGAAAAACAAAATTACTACTTCTAGTCTGTATTTTATATCAACTTTAATTTTAATTAACTCTTATTTTATTTTAGTTGTCTACGTGTTCTCTAGTTGTTTCTTTATTTGAATTTCTTTTTTATTATCCGGAATGTCTTTGTTGTAGTTCTGATGTTAGTCGTAGCAGATTTGGCGTCGGCTCTCAAATAAAGTATTGGTATATCATGAAAATTGCTTGTGAAGAACTGCCTACTGGTAGCACTTCAATAAAAATTCTATATTAGAAGGAATGGATTGGGATGCAAGCTGAAAAAACAGTGGATTTGAATGTTTATGGAGTTTACTTTGAAAGGATAGGTATCTGGTTTGGGCTAAATCAGCAACACATCGACAATATAAGGTCTTTGTGGATAAGTTTCTTTGTGACGAAATAGGGAGAATAAATGATTTTTCAAGTGAATTACATGGTTTAGTGGTGCCACAAAGCTCAACACCGTCTTAATATGTCTAAATAGGTCTAATTATTGCCATGTAAAGGAGTCTTTTATAATTAACTTGAAGGTTTGAACGCTTGTCTAGAAAATGTTTAAGAAGTAGAAATTGCCGATTAGTTTTATGGTCGTTTTATTATTATATGTTGATTCCAAATTTAACGTTTTTCCAATGGGAGTTTTAAGTAATGGATCTGTTTAACAGTGATCAGTGGAATATTTAAAAAAAATATTTTTTTTTTTTCTAGCCATTGATTGAAATGTACAACTGTAAACAATATAAAAATACAATACATCAAGCTAATGTCATGATAATGCTAAATATGACCCGTCACTTATTTTTAAAGCAACTACCCATTGGTAGCACTTATAAAGGTTCTATATAATGAAGTACTGTATTTGAAGGTCCCGAGGCCATTTCCTTTTCAGACGCTTCGGAGGGATATCGGGAATGTAATGGGAAGCAAGTTGAGATATTAATGGTTTTGAATGGTTTTGTGGTGTTTATTAAAATAGTTAAATTTAATTGAATTTATTTGATTAACACATTTGAAATTGTTGCGTTAATTCTGCTTTGTTCATATGTTTAAATCAGCTGATGAGATTTATTTGTAATACAGAAAGAAAATGGCGCTTTTAGATCTACTGCCAGACAATTATTACGCTTAGCAGTGATTTAAACTTTGTCAGTAAGATGTCGTCGGTCCTTAAATTCTTCGGTTATTTTCGAAGATCTAGATTATTTATTTTGAATGACAATGATAAACTGCTTATTAGAATACACGCAGTTCATTATTTTGTGGCATGAAATAATAAAAAAATAAGTTCAAAAACAAAATCCGCCTACAATGATTGGTGGGGGAGGGGATGAGTAGTTTGGACCAATCAGAGAGAAGCTACTATCAAGGACTGGGTCAACCTTCGCAATCCAGGTCAAAGCCTGCATGGGAATGGCTTTCAGGGTTGGGCTTTAAGATCTCTGTTTTGTGGATGGGTTCTCCTTTCTTTATTCATTATTTTCTTTTTTTGCTGGACTGCATTAAGATAATTTTTCATCTAATATTTATAAAAAAGTTATGAAAGTTGATTTGGTTTGATTCCTAACTCCTGTTGAAGTTTTCGAGAATTAAATACTGCGTAGAATATTAGGGCAAGGAATGGATGAAAAAGGATGAAAAACGGGAGAATTTAGAAGGCTCCGCAAAACGAAATTGCAGTTATATCCAGTAAATATAGTTCAGTTAATAGCAGCACGGCGCACAGTGGGCAAAAACACCAATCTAGGTGGACAAAAGTCAAGTCAAAAGTTTGGAATTTCTGAGTGCTTGACCTTTTTATTATTAGTTGGTAAGACACTTAATACTAATATTTCCTGCCATAGAGTGTTTACAAATAAATAGTAAATGATTGAATCATTCCTGATTACACAAGTGCCTAATAACCAACAGTAGATTGTCTTTATTCGATGGTCATTTATTATGTTCAAGGTGTGTGTAGCTCAAAGTATTTTTGCTTTTATTCAACAATGGACATTGCTGAGACAGGTAAGACATTGTATTTCCACATTCGTTATTGAATATACATTGGAATCTTCCTGTAGAGTTAATTTAGCAATTTGTAAATGTATGCCCCTATTCAATAACGAAAAACTATATAACCCCCAAGTTACCCCAAGGATTCGTTTGTAGGGTTAGTTTCACCAATCCTTCTAGTATTTAAATTTTGCAAAGAATTTTTTTGCGATTTTTTGCGTTTTGGGTGATACATAATTTTTTTCAGGCAAAACACTCCGAGTCACGAGGAGGAAATTTTTTGAAGAGTGGGTTAAGTTTCCCAAAAAAAAACCGCCTAGACCACTTGCTGAAATTTATTACTACTTCCGCTCATATTAACAATCAAGAAGATGTCGAGATTGAGGCTTTAAAAGTTAAAATTTCGCGTATTTCCGACAAAATTTCGGAAAGGTGGGACAAATGCCACAGAAAACTAGAAATTTTTTTTAAAAAATACTCTAGTTGGCTTGATTCAGATAACTTGGATTTTAGTATTTCAGTTATCCAACCTACTTATCAACGCTCAGGACGCCCTAAAAAATGTTTCGAACAAGCTAGTGAGAAAACAAAAAAAAAGAAAAGTCAGCGAGTTATTGAATGTAGACTGTAAAAAATTGAGTTACGCTGCACAGCACGCGCTTTATGTTTCTGGTAATCGTGGTGCTTCCAAAGTTTTGAAAGAAGCATCTACTTCTCAACAGCTATCTTCTTCTACAAGAAAGTCGACCTCTACCAACATTCGATGTTTTTCCCCTGAAGAAGCTTTGGCTCTCTTTTTCGACTGCAATTTAACAAAGGCTTCATATTGCTTGCTAAGAAAAAAAGCGAAAGAAGTAGGTCATGATTTATATCCTCCCTACTACAGATTACAACATGCCAAAAAAGTTTGTTTTCCGGAAGAATATATTACAATTACCGAATGTAGGGCTGAATTGCCATTGCAGGAATTACTAAATATAACAACTCGGAGGCTATGTGAACTGCAACACCCTGTATTGAAGCAACTAGTTGACAAGGGAATTATGAATATAATTTATACAGCAAATGGGGTTGCGATGGAAGTGGGGGGGCAGAGCAAATACAATCAAAAATTTTCGAATGACTCTAATGATGATGAAAATATTTTCATGTTCTCGCTGGTACCTATAAATTTGCAATCTTTGAATAGTCAATCCTGTGTATGGCAAAACAGAGTACCCGGGTCAACTAGATATTGTCGCCCCATAAAATTTATGTTTCAAAAAGAAACGGTCTCTCTAATATATTCTGAAACAGAACTGATTAAACAAGAAATTCAAGTCTTAACACTACCAAAGTTAATGTCGAAGATAAGGAAATATCCGTCATACATAATTTGGCGTTAACTATGCTGGATGGTAAAGCATGTAACGCATTGACAGGCACAAAGTCGACTCAGACATGCTACATATGCAAAGCAACCCCAAAAGTATTTCAAGATCCGAGTTGAACTCCGAAGAAAATTATAGTTTTGGTTTGGCTACATTACATGGATGGATTCGGACTTTTGAATTCCTCCTAAACATTGCTTTACCTAAGACTAACTTTGAAAGAACGAAAAAAACTTTGAAAACCGAGGAAGATCGAAAAGCATTTACTTTGAATAAGGCAAAGATTCAAAAAGAATTCAAAGTCCAGTTAGGTCTTAATGTAGACCAACCAAAACAAGGATTCGGCAACACCAATGATGGTAACATGGCTAGACGCTTTTTTTTCAAAATTCGGATATAACTGCTTCTATCACTGGTTTAGATGAAGCTATCATAAAGCGATTCGGGGTTATCCTTCAATGTCTTACATCAGGATACGAAATCGATGTAGAAAAGTTCAACGAATACACGTCTGAAACCAAACGGCTCTACTTAGATTTGTATTCCTGGTACGGTGTGACTCCCACGATTCATAAAATCTTCGACCATAGCATTCAAATTATTGAAAATCAATATCTTCCAATTGGACAATTGACTAAAGAGGCTCAGGAAGCCAGAAACAAAGATTTTCGACGTTTCAGGGAACGGAATACGAGAAAAATTTCAGGAATAGCAACAAATAGTGATTTGTTGACAATGCTATTAGTTTCATCGGACCCTATTGTTGCTTCACAACGAAAACCTGTAAAAAAAAATAATATACCGTTAGATTGAGATGTGCTATATTTACTAAAGTGCACTACTCCCAACGAACAATTACCAACCTTAAATCATGAGAAACTAAATGATGACATTTCAGAGCCAGAGTTATCAAAGAAATCTAGATCATCATATTATGATACAAGTAAAGAAGATAATTAGTTGTTTGATAATCATAATTTTTTTTTATTTATCTACCTGTGCTTAATTAACTTTAATAATTATTATAAATTAAGCCTAATTTTAGTTCTGTGATTGATTTAAATTCTATTTAATGTACATTGATTATTAAAAAAAAAAAAAAAATAAATAAAAGTTTTACAATCTATAATTTAAAGTTTCCTAAATGATTTAAAATACATCATTAGCAGGTTTATACCGATAATTAACTTTGTTGTATTACTTTTCCCGTATTCTGGGACTTCAAACATTAAATGCAGGAAAGTTTTAGATTTTAGCCAATAAATTTGATTTTTGACCACTGTGCGCTTGCTAATCGTGTCAAAAAATTAATTAGATTTTTTTAATTATTTTTCCCGCAATTTAGGACCCCAAAGGTTAAATATGGACAAGTTTCAGAATTTTGTCCACCTAAATCACATTACCGTGATTCATTACCATTAAGTACTCGAAAACTTTTAGTATCATCACTCATTTTTCCTAACTTTGACTATGGATGCGTAGTATATGGAGGACTGTCTGATGAGCTCGAGATGAGATGTAAAAGAGTAATGAACTGTTTTATTAGATTTATTTTCGGGATCTCCAGACGTTCTCACATATCTCACAGGTATTCTGAAATCGGGTGGCTGTACCCCGGTTTTCGACGTCAATACTTCCTGGGTGCTCTCATATTTCAAACCTTGAAAACCAAAAAAACCCACCTATATCCATGACCTCCTTACTCTGCGCTCCTCCATTCACCTCTTAAATACTAGAACCCAACCCATCAACCTATACACTCCGGCGCATCGAACTGCATCCTTCGAGAAATCCTTTATTATCCGCGCTTCCTCGTTATGGAATTCATTGCCCATCACAATTCGAAAAATATCCACTCTTACTTCTTTTAAACATCATTTATTCCTTTACCTCCTTCATTTTCAATCTTCCGAGCTAATGTAAAACGTGAATATTTATGTAATATACATTATAATAGTATACATAAGATGTATCATTTTACAAGATGTCACAGTTATCTTGTAACATATAATTTAATTATTTATCAATTTTTATTATTATCTATTGTTATTATTTATTATAATTAATTATCAAAGCCAGATGATTGTCCTATGTACTGTAATCATATGTTATTCTTAGGGGACAAGTAGTCCCAGAATAAAGTTTATTTTCTTTTTCTAAATCGGTCATATTGCCGACTGTGCGGCGGTTAAAATGGGCATTTGAAGTCGTTGGGTTTATAGTCCAACCAATAAACGTATTATAGAGCGCATAATATGTGCACATATTATATATTAAAGGCTGCGAGTTTATGTATTAGTGGTCTCGGACTGCATAAAATATGCGATTATGTTTGACTTCATAGCTTCGTTAGGAGTAGTTAAAAGATAAACATACTAAAAGTACTAGCTAACGGCGGGGGGGGGGGGGGGGGGGGGAGAAGATCCCGTTTTGGGATTTTTCAATTATAATTGGAAAACAGTAGACTCTAGAAACATAAGTTTCTATTAAAAATTGAAGCTAATTAAATTTCCTATAAAATTGTTTATATTTATATTTGTCAAACTTTCATCGGCTTTCGAGAAGTGCGTTATTGAAAATCGTTAATTTCCGCACAAAAATAATTTTTTCCTCACTTTTTGTCAAACAATTCCTTCTAGTGCCTACTACGATCGTTTCCCAGAAACAATGGCCGAATCAAAGTTTTAGAGCATTAAATTTGTTATAATTTTATATATACGTTTCTGGCACTTGAAGCATATGTTTGACAAAAAGTAAGGTAAAAATATATGCATGTAAACCACTTTATATTAAATTTAATTTTTAATTGAAACTTATTTTTCTAGTGTCCACCGTTCCCAGAATATAATTTAAAAAAAACAAATAGTAGGACCTTCTCCCCTCCCCCCGCCGTTAGCTCACCCCCCCCCCCCCTCAGGAGCGGGGACTTTTAGTATGTTTGCCTTCTAACTACTCCTAACGATGCCCTATGAAGTCAAAAAATCTCTTATTTTCATGCACTCTACAATATGTTTATTGACTGGACTACAACAACTGAATACAATACATATTAAGTAAATGTAGATTGTAGATTGAGTTTTTATTTGGGCGATCAACTACCAGGTTATTACGCCCTTTTCATTTAAATGGTGAAAATTTATTTTTCTTCGTCCTTTATAATTTTCGTATTATATTTTATCGTAAAGTGAGTGTTCTTTGAATAGATTTATAATTTTGTTAATAGAATTTCTGGAGTCCTCTAGAGCAAGTTCCGTCGATTGGGTATTTTCTTAGTCCCAAAGTCTTGTTGATATAATATGCAATCTTCTATTATGTGTTTAATGGTCATCGGAGATTGACATCTTTCACAATGTGGTTGGGCCTCTTTTGTGATCAGATATGCGTGAGTCAGGTTAGAATGTCCTATCCTCAGCCTTGTTGTAACAACTTCTTCTCTAAGTAAATGTATGGAAAATTATTACAATTACATCTCTTTAACTTGTAAAGATCTAGGCATTAGTAGAACTTTAATAAACGTTCTACATTAGATGGTCTCTAGACCATTTTCTTTTCAGATGCTTCGTACGTTTATCGGGAATCGACTGAGAAGTAGGTTAGAAGACTATTGGGTTCAAGTGACTATGGAGTAGGGTTGAGCGATAGTCGATAGTTACTATCGATATATCGATAGATCATGCCTATCGATGGTCTCTATCGATAGTGTCGACTATCGATGGTTATTATCGATTGATATTTTTTACCCTCAAGTTTGGAAACTCTCGGAATTATGCTGATTTGTCACTGTCCAGTGTCGAGTTCTTCTATATAACTTTGATGCCGCAACGGACGTTTCATTATTTAGTAATTCTCCGAAATTAGTAATTCCATTATGTTGGGTAGGACACGTTGTCTCATACTTGTGCGAACAAACCAAATTCGCTGTATTGATCGTTGGCTCTTATAGGTTTTTATAATCTTAACTATAAGAAGAAGTTAAGCTCTTTAGTTAAGGATCTTTTTCTACAAAATTTTGTGTAGCGTTTTCTCTTCAATAGCGTTTTTAAAATTCAAATAAATTAGTTTTTTTTTCTCTCATCTTTATGGTACAATCATATAATTTATAATCCTGCAAATTTCAAATAGTAAGTAGATAATTGAATTTAATTAAATTAGTTAAAATTCTTTATTGAATAGCTTTGGAAAAAAAGGAAGCAGGTATCGAAAAACTATCGATAGCAATCGATAGTTCTCAACCGATAGTATCGGGCTATCGATAGTGCTAACTATCGACTATCGTCCAACCCTACTATGGAGCCTTTATACCTCTTATTAAATCCACTAAACTATCCAATTATGTCGTATCCAATCCTTAAAATCCAAAATCCTCCGTAAAATCCTCAATGCTCCTTACTTTTTGATCTTAATGTTCCATATGTTGCTGATTTAGCCCAAACCAGATACCTATCTTCATAGTAAGCTCCATAACCACTCGAATCCACTAGTTTTTCGGCTTGCTTCCCACTCCATTCCTGATAATCCTCCGAGGCGCCTGAAAAGAAGATGGCCTAGAGACCTTCAAGTGTAGAATTTTTATTAAAGTGCTTTTATGAAAGTATTAAATATGATTTGTGAGAAACTCTGCAGTTTATGACGAAGGATAAGTTTGAATATATGGATCTTAAATGGACATGAACAGCTTTTCTATGAATGAGTTTTTTTCTCTCTATTGATTAATTGTAATTTGTATTAATTAAATGGTTTTTGACCAAAATGTTGTTCATCAGAGTTTAAGTCTTATGACTCTGTCCTTCAGAATCTTTTTATCTCCTCTGTATTTTATTTTTGTATTGTTATTTTTAACTCCCCTAAATCATCCTTCATTTCTTTGAACCAATTGTTTTTAGTTTTATTTTCCTATAAGTAGTCAAGTAGTTGTTGCAATAGTCTGGTTTCCGTTAATCTTGATATGTGGCTTAATAAGGCAATTTTCCTTCTTCTCATTGTGTTTACCATTGACTCACTCCTCTGATAAACAACCTAATTATGCAACAAACTTCATTGTCCATCTACTAGGGAAGTTAGCTTTTATTGAATCTTTTATAAATATTCTAATAAAAATAAATGATTGTTTACTTCTACAATATAAATAATAGCAATATAGAATAAGGTTATTTTATTTTTCTTAATCCTAATAATAAATGTGATTTGGAAATTTAAATAAAAAATAATGAATATTTCAATACCAAAAGAGATGAAATATTGATTTTAGTATATTTCATTTAAAATAAACTGAAATTTTCTGGAATATTTGTATAAGAATATATGGGATTTAGGATGTTTAGTAAGTCAAATTAAAGAAACGTATTATGATTCATAAATGTTTTCTCTAAATAGCAAGTTTCGATAAACAATATTTATTTTTAGAGGAAAAAAAAGGTTTAATTTTGAAATTTAATTTAGTGAAAGGCTCTACTAAACTATCCGATTCATCTCTATCCAATCCTTAAAATCCAAAATCCTCCGTAAAATCCTCAATGCTCCTTACTTTTTGATCTTAATGTTCCATATGTTGCTGATTTAGCCCAAACCACATACCTATTCTTCCATAGTAAGCTCCATAACCACTCGAATCCACTAGTTTTTCAGCTTGCTTCCCACTCCATTCCTGATAATCCTCCGAGGCGTAAAAGAAGATGGCCTAGAGACCTTCAAGTGTAGAATTTTTATTAAAGTGCTTTTATGAAAGTATTAAATATGATTTGTGAGAAACTCTGCAGTTTATGACGAAGGATAAGTTTGAATATATGGATCTTAAATGGACATGAACAGCTTTTCTATGAATGAGTTTTTTTCTCTCTATTGATTAATTGTAATCTGTATTAATTAAATGGTTTTTGACCAAAATGTTGTCTTATTAATTTTTATGATTTACTATGTTTTTTTTTTAAATCTACATCAGAGAGACAGCGTATCCTCTGTATAATATCGCTCCGAAGAGACAGCCTCCTTGATAGAGTGCCCTGACATTTATCTCTGAGTTGCGCCCCCTGTTGTTAAAATTAGCAGCTGTTTGATGGATAGTCTGTCGGCCGCGAAGGGTCTAATTGGATCTATCCCTCTATATTGGTCGAGTCAAGTTAGCGGCATAGAGTAAGGTCGATAATATGTAGCCTGTCATCTTAGGCTCCCGAATACGTCTCAGCAGGTCAATGATTAATCCCTAAGGAGAGATATGTATTCAAAGGCTTGACATCTGGGCTGATGAACATACGATGAACTCGTATCTCTAAATTACTGATCGAGACTTCAAAGACAAGAAACTGCTTTTCGTAACAGACTACTTTAACATTTACTAGGCAAACATTCACAGCTTCCAAAAAAATACAAAAGACTCCTTTACATGACAGTAATTAGACTTATCAGGGCATATGGAGTTGAGCTTTGGGTCTCCTCTAAACCTTCCAATTCTTCTTATATACAATCCTTACAATCAAAAATCCTTCGTTGAATCTTCAATGCTTCATCTGAAATAAACTTATCTATGAAGATCCTATTGTTCCATTTGTTGCTGATTAAGCCCAAACCAGATACCTATCCTGTCATATTAAACTCCGTAACTACTCAAATCCAATTATCTTCCAGCTTCCCACTCGATTCCCTATAACATTCCGAGGAGTCTGAACAGAGGATGGGCTAGAAACCTTCTAGTGTAGAACTTATGGACGTACTACTAATGATTAGTTGAGTACTAGTTATTGACATGTCATAGTAGTTCTTTTCCACACATTTACTTGGAGACGTTCCTCGCTGCTTCAAAAGTTCCATACACTGAAATTAAACAGAGAGTGGAGCAAATGGATAGCATCCTCTTCACCATTGTAACTATGAGGCTAAAGTAGTTTGGGCATGTTATGAGGATGGAGGAGGATGGGAGGGGAACGATGGCCAAAAAGAATTTTTGAACGGAGCCCGCAAAGAAAACGGAAGATAAGTCGCCCTAGAATCTGTTGGAATGAGGGATAGGGGAATGTATGAAGGAGACTGGTTGGATAGACAGAAATGGAACTTATTATAGAATGGAACATTTAATTGTATATATTATATACAGTTGTAAATATCAATAAATAGCAAAGGTCTGCAAAAATATTTTGTTTGTCAGCTACATCATATTTTAACTGAATTATATGTTTTAAAATGCGCTGATTTCAGAAGTGATGTCTATTTTTTTTTTACTACATGAGGGTTTTTTGCTAATTCATACACAAAAAATTGGTAAAAGCATTCGTTTATTTTTTGTACATTGATATTTAAAACAGTCCCCACCTTTTTTAACGGTTTTACAACTTGTTTTATCAACCCCAATTTGATATGGAGAGGGGGCAACAAAACCTTTTCTGGTGGTACCAAAGTAGTATTGATAACATTTTTCTCTCCAGGTTTTAAAGTTTCTCGGGTGGCCAACCACTTTTAGTCCAGTGCTGTTCTCTGGCTCTACTATCCCACAAGCATAAGATCCCATGCATGTTATTTAGTATAGCCTGCCTTCTGACCCAAAAGCATCGTGAGTAACATATATATAATAATAAATATAATATAGCAAAACACATAAAAACCTATGTGATAGAATTTTTTGAATATTTTTCCTGTTTTTGGGAGGTCAAAACCTATAAGAAAAAGTTAAAAAATCCTATGCAGTTTTTTAGTCGCAGACCTGTGTAATTGATCAAAAAATTTTATCAAGATGACATTATTTATTTGCACGATGCGACAGTCCTTAAAGCAGTACCAGGACCTCCTCAATAAGTCTTCTCCATCCAATTCAGCGGAGTCATCCTCTCACTCCTACACGACGTAGGTAGACATGACGCCTCCACGTTATCCTGCCATCCCAATCGTGGCCGCACATGAATTCTGAATTTTCTTTCAATTTTTTCGAGGTAATCTATCTGCAGACATCATCTACACCTGTCCCAAACATCTTAACCTTGCCTTCTTTATTTGGGCCACTATATCTGCCTCACCAAACAATGCCTTACGATCTTCATTTTTTCTACCATCCAGTTGCCATTTATCCACTTTGGGCCTAATATCTGCCTAAATATTTTTCTCTCCCAAAGAGTTTTTCACTAATTTTTGTAAGCATTTAAGTTCACACGTGTACGTAATGTAGGCTGTTATTTTAGCCTCATAAATCTGACCGGATGGCTTTTTGAATCAGTTTAGTTGCCACTATTCTTCTCTTAATTTCCGCGGTAATATCATTATTATTTGTTGCAAGCAACCCTAATTAGTTAAATTCTCTTTACGCTGGGAAGTTGTACTCTCTGAACTGGATTCGATAACATAGATAAGATAACTTATTTATATGAAACTGCCTATCTCTATCACTGAAATCGCATGATGAAATGTGAACCGTAATAGATACAAAACCTATTTTTCGAAAGTGTGAAATTAGATGGTTCCAGCATTTTTTTTCATATACCAATTTATTGAAGTTTACAACTGTACAAACATATACATTAGGTAAATGAGCTGATAGCGATTACAACAACATGTCAAAACTTTAAAAGAACTACTCATCAGTAGCACTTCAATAAAAATTCTACACTAGAAGATCTCAAGGCCATGTTCTTTTCAGACGCCTCAGAGGATTTTCAGGAATGGAGTGGGAAGCAAGTTGAGAAACTAATGGATTTGAGTGGTTAGGGAGCTTACTATGGAAGAATAGGTATCTGGTTTGGGCTAACTCAGCAAAATATGGAACATTAAGGTCTTTATTGATAAGTTTATTGGTGACAAAGTAAGAGGCATTTAGGATTTTTCGAAGTATTTTGGAATGTAAGGATTGGATACGAGATGAATTATATGCTTTAGTGGTGCCCCAAAGCTCAATTCCGTACTTCCAGATAGGTCTAATTGCAGTCATGTAAATAAGCCTTTTGTAATGAATTGGGAGCTTTGATTGCCAGCAAATTTAAAACTTTTTCAGCCTGAAATAGTTTCCTAATGAAGTTACTTTCATTAGAATACTTTCCTAATAATAAATTAATTAATACTGGATACAGGGAAATTTAATTGGTAAGTAATTTAAGATTTATTACGTGAACTACAAATCTTTACTTTAAAAACTTTAAAGTAATTAAACATTATTGGAAATTACCTGCCCGCAGTTTCCTTGGCAACTTTACCTTAAATTGATAATTAATTACAAGCACTTGACTTATAATAACGAACTATAATTCACAACTACACTTATCTTCATCGGTTCATAAAGAAACTTGAAGAAGCTTTTATTATCTAAGAGATGATGACGAAGTTGCCCGATATGAAGCGCCCCCCTCCCCCACGCACAGTTAATGAGATGCAAAACTTTATCGGACTGAATATTAATCACCTTCATTATCAATATTGTTGTTGTTAATGATAATGAGTCTGTATTAAATAGCCCTCAACGGTTCGAACTTTATCGTTATTGTTTGCAAGTCAATAAAAGCAAATAAATCGACCTGAATGAATTGTTTTTATAATGTCCTTTTACGAATTTCCAACAAATTATTTAGATATTAACTTATAGGTTAGTATTTATTAATTTAAGTTTTGTGTATACCTGTATACAGGGTGTCCCTGACATACTGTAAAAAAAAAAAAAAAATGGGTAATACTGCAAACTAAATGGGGTAGAATGGCGCAGAAACTAGTTTCATATCTCAATCTGTTGAGGAGATAGAATTTTTTTTGTTTTTATTTTTAAAATCTTTATTATTTCTGAAAAATGGCAGTTTTCTCAATTTTGGTTTAGTGTAGAAACAAAAGCGATGATATTTTCTTAATCAACATTAAATTTTCTAAAATATGACATAGGTCTAGTTATTTTAAATTCACTTTTAGAGGGCCTTTTAATGCGTAAAACACAAAGCATTTATTTAAACTTAAATGTTTTCTCACTCCCCACTGGGGCACCCTAGAAGCCGTCAAATTTCCCCAAAACTGCAGAATTTAGTTAGTTTTTTAGTGGTGTAACTCATGATACAATTGCACTTCACCTTTTGAGTCTAACAGAAGTTTTTCTGATGAAAAACACGCTAGAGAATAAATACTTGATTGCTTCACTTACCTACGAGTTTGAATAAATTTATTAGTTATTTTATCTCTTGTCCATATGCATGAGGGGTAAAGAGTTGTGAAGGTGGAAAGCTCTCCCTCCCCCCCCCAAAAAAAATCTTATTTATAGAGAGTTAGGAGGGAACCCAAATTGTTGCCGATTACTATCTTGAAACCCGACAATTTGAGTATCGGTTCTGATACTCTCTCTGAGCTGCTGGCGCATTGCCATTGCAAACCCGTAGACGAAAATCATATCTGCGTACTTCCCTTATAGTGAAGTCCATGGCTGAAGAAGAGTGAATGGCAATTGATGCAGTGATGAAATGAGAGGAAAACTTCTTATGACCTTTGCAAACAGTGGGATTATAATTGTTTACAAAGCTTAACTAAATAAATCCACTAATTCCAATCAGAACGTGATATCATTGTCTGGGCTAATGAGTAGCAGGCACATTATGAAATTTCATGTTTCTGTCATCTTAAATTGTTATTTTTTATCTTTAAAAAAAAGAGAGAAAAAAGTGCGTTGATGTAACATTAGGTAATCAGCAAGAATTTGAGTCACCCTCCCCCCCTAACTTCCTATAAATAAGATTTTTTTTTTTTGGGGGGGGCTTGCTACCTTCAAAACTCTTTACCCCTCATGCATATGTACAAGAGATAAAATAACTAATACATTTATTCAATCTAGTAGGTACGTGAAGCAATCAAGTATTTATTCTCTAGCGTGTTTTTCATCAGAAAAACTTCTGTTAAACTCAAAAGGTGAAGTGGAATTGTATCATGAGTTACACCACTAAAAAACTAACTAAATTCTGCAGTTTTTGGGAAATTTGACGGCTTCTAAGATGCCCCAGTGGGGAGTGAGAAATTTTCAAAAAATATTAAAAATTTAAGTTTAAATAAATGCTTTGTGTTGTGCGCGTGAAAAGGCCCACTTAGGTTAATTAAATTCTAAAAAATATTAGTTTTTCAAGCAAACTACCTCTATAGATTTTTTTTTGTTTGCCCGAAAATTGACGTCAAATTCTAATTCAGCACCCTCAATAACATTTAAAAAACGAAGTAATGGCGATTTTAAGGGAAGTAACCAATAATCGGTTTAAAAATTTCGTTTTCTTCGAAGAGGGTGAAAAAAATGATATTTTTTTTAGATTTCGTTGAATAAGCGTTTTTTAAATGTTTTTGAGGGTGCTGAATAAGAATATGACGTCAATTTTTGTGTAAAAAAATCTATTCAGGTAATTTGCTTGAAAAACTAATATTTTTTTTTTTTTTAAATTTAATTAACCTAAACAAAAATCTGTGGAGCGACTATATGTTTTCTTAAATCCGCAATCAAAACTAAAACTCTTGGTGCAAGAATCATGTCGATATAATTTTTTTTTC